>JAJOZX010001283.1:647500-697500 GCA_023014485.1 Bathynomus jamesi | reverse complement strand
AAGAAGGGACAGATTGAGTGAATTGGTATCTAGATATGTATGGCATCCTAAATTGTATATGGTGGTAGGCGATGCATGTAGATCATGCGAACGTTGTCAGAAATTCAAGGTGGGGCATCAGGTTACCTTTCCGCCAACTCTGAAAGTGATTACAAGAGCGCCATTTGAATTGGTTGCAGTGGACTTAGTAGTACTGCCTACGACGGTGAATGGAAATGTCGGATGTTTGGTGTGTGTGGATCATTATAGTAAGTGGGTATGTGCTAGGGCAATTAAGAATAAAAGTGCGAAAGTGGTTGTAAATGTGTTGGAGAAGCAATTACTGCCTAGTATGTTAAGAGTACCTGTGAAGATGTTGACAGACAATGGTCCCGAGTTTAGAGCAGTAGCTTTTGAGGAAGTGCTTGAGAAGTATGGTTTCAGTCATGTATATGCTAGTCCTTATAAACCAGCTTGTAACGGCGCGGTAGAAAGAGTGACTAGAACACTAACTGGGTTATTGAGTAGTTTGAGTGAGAGAATGAATGATTGAGATGAATATCTGACAAAAGCTTTAATGGTGTATAACAACGCAGTGCATGCACGAACTGGAGTCTCTCCTGCAAGTAAACTGTTAGAAGAAGCGCGTGTAAGTGGAGGTATGTTGCCCTTGTCGCGGGAGGAGAAAGCGAAACGGTCGGAAGGACACCCTGCATTTTTACCTTTTGCAGTAGGTGTGAAGGTGCTACGCAAGATAATTACGAACGATCGAAGTGTGAGTAAGAAAATGTCAGAAAGATATGATGGCCCGTATGTTGTGCAGAAGCTGTTGAATGGTGGTGTCTCATGTGATTGGAAAGGAAGGCACAGTTTTGCAAGCTCACCATAGTCACTTGAAGTTGTGAGCAGACCCTCCATAGTATTTAGAAGTGTGTTTTAACAGACAAGAGCAGAGTAGTAGGGTAAATGTAATGGGTGACGTTTGTAGAAAAAGTAGTGATCCAGGGAATGGAGAGGAAGTGAAAAGTAGGACGTTTAATGTGGTAAGAAGAGAAATGCCTCTGTCATCTAGGAGTGATTCTTCGAGTGAAGAAGATAGTGTTTTTGGAAGTGAAAGTGAACGTAAGGAGGAAGGGGTTCACAATTTAGATATATAGCGAAGGTAAATGATTTAGAAAGGTCGAATAAAAAGTTGAAAGAAGAATTAAAAGGTTATGAAAAGGAAGTGTGAGGTTCAGCGATGTAACGTCATGACTCAAATTCAAATGACAGGAGGAGTGGCTGGTGAACAATGTAGTCGTTTGGGTGTAGATGTTTCTGTACAAACTGAGACAAAGGTGTATGGTTTGGGGGAGCCGTATGTGCTTAATGCTCAAAGGGAGTGGGTGGACCAAGAACGCAGTTGGTCTGACAAGCTGGAGAGTTTATCAGGTGAAGCGGATTCTTTTGATAGAATTGACGATTCTGAGTCAAATGAGCGGAACAATGTGTATGAAGATGACTTGGTTCAGAATGAAAATGATGAAATGAGTGATGTAAGTGGGACTCTGATGAGAATAAGAGAAAAGGTGAAGAACAAGAAATGTATGTATTTGGTACCTTTAACGCATGTTCAAAGTGATGGAAGTATAGAATGGTCTGATGTGGAACTTAGAGAGACTGGTGTGAATTCTAGCGATAGAGAGCAAGAATTTGGTATGAAGGTAGATGACGGTGAATCAGAAGTGAAGCCAAGAATGGATGAGTGCATACGTACAAGAAGAGAATCGGAGGATTTATGTGGCAGTGTGAAGACTAAGAGAAGCTTGTCAAAGATATTTTCAGTATCATCAGGTTATCGTACAAGATCAACGGGAACAGTGAAAGATATTCCCAATGTTCAGCAAAGAGCACTTGAATACAAGTGGCCACGGGGTTTAGGAAAATAAAGGAAACAGTAGGTGAAGAGTAAGTTGTTCAGGATATTTAGTAAAATTGTTAATGTATTTATTGAACCTTTATTTACAGTTAATGTGATTTAAAATTGTTATATGTATAATGTCACTGCAAAAATTTTATACCTATAGTATTACTTGTTTTTGTAAGTTCTTATTTGGTTTTAAATATATTTGTTTGTGATACGTAAAAAAATTGTCGGGTTCTTATTTAACGAAACCATTATGGTAAATAGGTAATTGAAGGGTTGTTAGTTTTATCCCTTTCCCCTCAGTATCTGACTTTCAAGTGGATAATGGTGTGGTGTGGTGTGGAAGAATGATTTGTCATTCTTGGAAGGGGAGTAATGTGAGAGTGTGATTGGTATGGTAGGGTCATTGTGAAAGTTGACTGTGAGCGATAGGTGAAGTGTGAGACTAGAGCTTGGTGTGAATTATTTGAAAGTGAGCGAGGTGAAAGATAGTAATGGAAGTTTGGGGATGATTCATGCTTGTGATCTGAACAATAAAGGTTGGAAGCGGGAAATTCAAGTTATAGAAATTTCAAGAAAGTTGGATATTTAAAAGTTTAAGTTGTCGGCATTAAATCTGTGGTCACTTCAGGGTACAGGGTACAGTGGTGTCTGAACTTTCCTATAGTGCAAGTATTGAAGCCTCTACACGAGGCTTCAATCTGGAATGTGGGACTGCGCTTAGGGTCGGCTGGGAACCTGAATTCCTGATAATTGGAACGGCCGTCTACAGGAGCTGAACGTGACGGTCAGAACGTTTAATGGCCCCAGTTCTGAGGGTAAGCGTCAGCAATTGGGAAGTCGAGGCAGGTTGGAAACAAAGCCTATCCTTGCCTGTCCATCTAAAGCACTTACTGTACAATAGCGGAAGTCGAGATTAATAGTTTGAGACACCACTACGACTGAGACAAGTGAAGTGATAGTTCACTTTAAGTAGGAACAGGACCTACTGTTTGTACATATTTAAGTGCATGGTTTCGTTGTTAATTTAAGTTTAGTGTTAATTTAAGTTTAGATTATAGGTTTTGTGAATATATTTAACTTATTTAAATGTTTCTTTTAATGGACCTTTAAAGGGCTGATTGGATAAATTGTTCTGCGAACACCACATTGCCTTTTTGAACCCATAAGTGAGAAAGAAAAGAGTTCCGTAACAGTATAATGACGATAACAGCTTCAGAGTTCTTCACAACCATGCGTACACTTATCTCGTGTACTTGGTTACGCATTAGAAGACAGCGGAAAATAAAGGATAGCATGAATACTAAACTATTTAATTTAATCTATACCATGCATTTTTTAAAGGAATTTTTATTTTTTATTATGTACAAGAAGTCATCATTTCGTCGTTGCATCATTTCTCCGTAACCGACCAAAATCACCGTACCGAAGATTTATCATGTAGTAATTTATACTGCATGCTTTCCCATATATAATGGGGAATAATAATATATACTCGTAGTATGCATAATTTTTTTCTTACGAAATTTTGACACAATATTTAACCCATTAGTGTCCATTGGTAGAATTTCCTACCGCCAAAATTGTTTGTCATTATTGCATCACTTTTTCTCGTATTCACGTGATCTTCGGTACGAGTCATTGATATGACGCAGTCTAAAAGATTGCGTCATATCAATGACTCATACCGAAGATCACGTGAATACGAGAAAAAGGGATGCAATAATGACAAACAATTTTGGCGGTAAGAAATTCTACCAATGGGCACTAATGGATTAACACTAAAGTTGCACTCTAAGTAGCTTCCCTGAAGATGAGTATGACTGTTCGGAAGTTTTGAATCCCAAGAGATCTCATCAAGCTTTCCCTCATCTGAGAACACCCAGTGCTCTGAAACCAGACCCAGTCAGCGCCTCCAACTACATTTATTGTAAAAGGGAACATCGCTACTTCCATATAAACTATAAAACTTTCTCCAGCTTGCTAATAGTAAATAAAAATAAAAAAATAATAAAAAAACTCTCATTGGAGAACTCCCATTGCTCTGATACCAGACCTTACTAGCGCCTTTCGTTTGTAGGAGTATTCGGAGGTTTTGATTCCCGGTCGTTCTCACAATAACAACACTCACTGCTTTGTAACCAGGTCAGACCAGCGCCTCCTACTACATTTATATCTTAAGGGAAATCACTGCTTCTTTCTCAATGAATGAACACTACGTACTTAAAGAGTAGCATTCTTATTCCTGATTAGTTATACTAGGTTTCCGAGCAGACCTGAAAGGGAGGGGATTAGGGAAGACAGAGGTTTCGCTTCGAAGATTCCCCGGGTGTGGGACCTCATGTTGACCGATATTGCGGTCAGCGGACTACCCATTCGCACCACATCCCGTCTGCGGCCCTCCCAAAATTTCATAATTTAATTCGTAAATTACCCTCCCTTTGATGCAGATTGATGCTACTAAAATAACCTATCAATCTATTCTTAAACATATTAACTGAAGTGCCTGACCACGACCCCCGCGGGTAGGCTATTCCAGTATTCCATCTCTCGACTATCTTGTAAGTGAAAAATAAAATTGAAAAATTTAATTCTTTGAGTGTTTATATAGCACATACTTGTTTGATGTTCGTCATATTGCATTTAGCACAATATACAGTATGATCATGCATGTGTTGATTGAGCGTATGTTGTATGAATGTATTTATAAAAATTTACTGAACCGGTGTTATGCAAAGCTTGAAATGTATTTGGCAAGCAGTATAAAAATCTATGTACAATATATATTAACATATCATAAAATGTATGTACAGTAATATAGACTATGCAAGTCGGCAAGTCGGCAAGTCGGCAAGTCGGTAGTGATTGTGTTTGTCTGGAAAAGTAGGAACTATGCTTTTCAATGCAAATATGTTTATTTTCATTGAAAAGCGTAGTTCCTATGTTTCCAGACTTTTGACTCACCCTGTAGGAACTAATAATACAGACAGACAGAGATTTTTATTTTTCATGAATATATAATTATTTATTTACTTTATAATTTTTAAATAAATAAATAAATAAATAAATAATTTTTTCATTTGAATAAAGTCTCCAGATCAGCAACAAAGAAAACAATAAATCACTACTAAATTTTAGTTACTAAAAAATTTACACGAAACTAAATCCAAATTATTTAATTATTATCACAAATTCTATTAAAAAAATCATATAAGTAAAATCAACATTTTAAATCAATAATAAAATACTAAAAAATTCTGTGATCTTGGTGAAAATATGTTGAAACACATTGAAACGTCTCTGTGTTGTCGTCCTCAACCACACCTCAATCTGCAGTTGTTGCACCTCTTCTCTCTCATAATATAGCAACAAATCATTCCGCATGGGAAGCAAATGATAGCTAATATGATTCCACAAACGGTGAAATTATCCCGCATCGTTCCCAACTAAAATGTAAAATAAACTTATGAAATCTGACGGTATTTATTATGGATTAAACTAGCCTAGCCTAACCTAACGTAACCTAACCCATGGACTGTCATAAGCCAGTCTGAGAAATGGGGAGTTGCATAACAACAGTTGTACGCTGTGGAGCTTGTTGCACAACAAGAGGTGCAGGCTGTAGTGGTTGTTGCATAACAGGTGGCTCTGAATACGAAGGAAAAGATTAAATTTCACCTATTTATGCAGTACTTGACAGGTTATAACATTATAAATACATTCAAGCTATTGTGTTATTTGAAATGTTATTTAGAGATCAATAGACTCTCTTTATCTCGCAGTCAAATGTACAACATTATTTTAAGCTGACTTATTCAAGTGATCGAATTTAATCTACTCTTTAATGCAAATGCAAATTTAGACTTTTTTGGCAGAACACACACACACACACACACACACACACACACACACACACACACACAGAGGAGTTTTCCACATTATCAGGCTGAGCACAGTGCTTATACATTTTGCATACTTACTTACGGTAATTTTTCTTACGGCTTCTTACTATAAGAAGAAACACCCTGAAAATAAAAAAAAACACCAAGAGCATTAAAATTATCACTAATTAAAAATAATACCTTGGTTACCTTGGTTTTGGTTCCGCCTGAATTGTTCATTCTGACGAAGGTCAAGTTTGTCATTCCACCTTAGACTTAGTTTAACGTAGAATCCGAACCACCCCCACCAGCAATTCAGCGTCTTAACCACTAGGCTACCCAGGGTACCCACTTATCTACCAACCAATTTCTTTATTGTGTAGAAAGATGAAACAGTGGGTTTTGCTGCGCGCCACCTGCCGTCACCGAATTTTGATCCCGGGTCGAAGGATTCATAGTCAGCAACGCTGACCATTATACCACCGAGATGCTATATATATATATTATATATAATAATATATATATATGAAAATTATTTCACGAAAGTGTAACACGTGAAAAATATTTATGATGAATAAAACCACGAAGGAAAGGAAACACAGAATGGTGCTCAAGCGCTTTCGTCTAATGACATCCTCAGGAACACTGAAGTACATAAAGGGTTACAGCCTATATATAGGTTACAGAAAAAAAAAGACTATATATATATATGTATATATATATATATATACACAATAAACGGAGAGAGAAAAAAAATAAATAAATAAAAAATTATTAAACATTAAAGGATTGTGGGAGGAGCATACAAATTTGTAAGGAAAAACTACCGATTTTTAGCACAAGATTAGCACAAGATCAAATGAATTGTTTCCAACCAATGTTATAGAAGAAAAAAAAAAAATACAAATTTATACTGGAAATCTGCCCGGGTTTTAGCACTTTGCCCTTCTTGTTTAGGTTCGATATACAGGGCGTCCCAAAAAAATGTATACACACTTTAAGCAATGGAATCGCAAACATCACGAAACATTTCGTTTGGTATTTGTGTGCATTCTCGTTCAATGGCTGCTCTCAATTCAGCGACTGTTGCAGGTTTTATAGCGTAGACTTTGTCTTTTAAGTATCCCCATAAAAAAAAGTCTAGTGGTGTGAGGTCTGGTGAACGCGGAGGGTATTCTACGAAACCCCTTCGTCCAGTCCACATCCACATCGTGCCAAGTACCACTCGCAATACTCCACTCTTCGGTCCGGATCATCTTTCATTAATAGCATGGACTAATTTTGGAATGTAACTTTTCCATTGACAGCGCTTCAAAATGCGTTGGACAGACGATTCTGAAATTCCTACCTCACGACTCGCTTGCCGCACAGATTTTCTTGGACTTTGGTGATACGTTTCCAGTACTCTTTCTTGCTTTGTGGGGCTTGTCGATGTCCGTGGTCTTCCGGAACGCTTCTTGTGGACATTCTGAACAGTTCCATCGGCTTCATACTTATCTCTAATTCGAGTGATGGTAAGTCGCGTTGGTGGATCTGTTTGAAACTCCCTCCTAAACTGTCTTTGCACTTCAACTGCGTTTTCACACTTCCAGTAGCATTTTAGAATGAATTTCCTTTGTTCAAAGCTTAGTCTGACTGCCATTATTAATTCTAATGGGTTTAACTTGGAAAGAAAGAAACATCAATTGAGCTATCAGCTGTTAAAGTGTGTATACATTTTTTTGGGACGCCCTGTATATAAAAATAAATTTAAAAAATACAAGTTATTTGAGTACCATACAAGTTTACCAAAGATTTAGCGATGTACCCTTCTTATCTAAATCTGTTCTGAAGGAATTCAAAACAACAGGATCGAGTTGAAAAAGACCTTTGCTTATGTTGAAGTTATTTGTAAGTTGGATAATGGCAGACTCAAGAATATTTCTATTAACAATGTTGCTAGAGTGAAATAAAACTGAAGCATTATTCCAATCAATACAGTGGGATAACTCTGACAAATGGGCAAAAAGGGCACTGGACGACTGTCCTGTTCTAACGGAATATTGATGCTGTTTTATACGTGTGTGCAAATCCTTTCCCGTCTGACCTATGTAAAAGGAATTACATCGTTTACAACCAATTTTATAGATAATGCCTGAATTATTGGTAGGGCTATTTTTTACTATGATATTTTTCACAATATTGTTATATGAAAATACTACATTAATATCCAAAAGTTTAAGTACATTAGCAATGCCTAAAAAGCCCGGGAAAAATGGAAGTACTAAATTATTTTTTGACAAAGTATTCACACGATAGAAAGTTCGTTTTGCCTTGTTGAGACAAGATTCCATAAATGCAGATGGATAACACAGATCACTTCCAATACCGTTGATTTTTTCCAATTCGGCATCGATGTATTCCGGACTGGCGATCCTAAGGGCGCGGAGAAACATTGAAGAAAAAATGGCCTTCTTAGTGGGGGTGTCGTGTCCCGAGTAAAAATGTACGTAGGACAAATTGTTTGTTTTTTTCCGATAGATACTAAACTTAAAACCTGGGCTTTCCCTATGTACACGCACATCCAAAAATGGGATTGAGTTGTCTTGTTCCACTTCTAAAGTAAACTTAATGGAGGGGACTTGATCATTTAACTGAAGGAGGAAGTTATCCAGGTCACGATTCATGGGCCAGATACACAAAATATCGTCGACGTACCGCAACCAAGGGATGCCAACCCCCAGGATTCTCGGAATGTAAGTAATTTCGAGAAACTCCATATAAATATTGGAGAGGAGGGGCGACAAGGGGTTGCCCATGGCCATCCCAAAAACTTGTTGATAATACTCGTTATTGAAAGTGAATTTACAGTCTTTGATGCAAAGCTTAATAAGTTCCAAAACAATGTGTGAAGGTAGTGGCAGGTCATACTTATGTAATTCTCGGGAGAGAAAGTCAAGCATATCGTCAATCGGCACTTTTGTAAACAATGAACAAACGTCAAAACTGATCAATCTATCGTTGGTTTCAGTACGTGCATTATTCAATTTTTCAGTAAGATCCATGGAATTTTTTACATGTGAATCAGAGATAGTTCCGAAAATGGGGGACAGGACTTTGACAAGCCATTTGGAGAGTTTATAATTAATAGAGCCCACCGAGCAAACTTAGGAAGAACCCGCAGGATGACGTCATCAAATCATTTAATAGTGGCTTGAAACGCATTCTCAAAGATCACAAGGACTTAATTCCGCTTTTTATGTCCACTTCACCTTCTCTGCCCTACCTTTACGCAGGGCCGGATTAAGACCTTTAGAGGCCCTAAGCACTTAAAAGATTTTGGTGCCCCATATATATGTAATTCAAAATATAAACAAAAATAAACCATAAAATAAAATTTTATTTTTTGAAATGAAACAAAACTTACAGTAAGATGGAAAATAATGTTTATTTTTGTATACTTCCACTTCATTTATATTTGAAAAGTTTTCTCCTACTTTTTTTAATTGCAAAGTCTTTGATCAGATCCTCAAAACTAATCTTACGTAACACATCTGCTTCTATACTTAGTAGAGATAAGGCATCCAGCCTGCCTTGTTGCATAGTTGTTCTGTTGGTATAAAATAAAAATACTTAACATTAGAATTAATAATACGCAATCTATAAAAATATCAATATTAACATTTCACTATTAACGAGCCACATTTTATATTTACATTTATTTATTTATTTAAAACACAATATTTAATTATAGGAAATATGAACATTTGCTTAGGGCCTAAATTGTCATAACTACGTTTGATGTTATATATACATTACAAATTATTCACTCTGGTTATTACAATCTAAATTCTTTTATACTGTTATGACAATAGATAAATAATTATAAAATAAAGATACGTGTATGATAAAATATTGTTATATATACAAATAAAGTACACTTCATAGACTTACCCTAGAGAAGAAGAAAGAGCAACAGATAAACTTCTTCAACGCTAATTAACTTAGGTCAGTATATCTTATTATTATAATGGCCGTGATAAACATCACTTGATACAACAGCAATATAGAGAGTTTATAGTTTCTTTTATTTTAATATTAATTTATATTACAATTCTATAAACCTAAATCTTTCTGTAAAACAATACCAAATGATTATGTAAAATATATATTTAATATTATATGCACAAATCACACGTTCAGAATAACTTCCTATAGCACACGAAAATATTTAATCTATATGTATTTTTAATATGGCGCTCAAAGATTTGATATAAACAAAATAATAACGCAAAGCGTAAAGTGTGTGATTACAACGAAATATATTTATTCTCTCAAAAGGGTTGTTGTTCACTACAAATTCAAACAATGAAAAAAAATAAATACTATATATGAATATATATAATTCAGTTTTCAACAGCTTATAGGCTATAAGCCGCGATTATAATAGTATAATAAATCCATGGTAAATCCGACAATGGAAAATTTCTGTGGTGCCCCCCTTCCCTTGATGCCCTAAGCACGGGCTTATTTTGCTTGATGGTTAATCCGGCCCTGCCTTTACGGTCTTATTAAAACCCACAAACCTGGCAACCCTATGCGCCCTATTATTAGCTCGGTGGGCTCTATTACTTATAAACTCTCCAAATGGCTTGTCAAAGTCCTGTCCCCCATTCTCGGAACTATCTCTGATTCACATGTAAAAAATTCCATGGATCTTACTGAAAAATTGAATAATGCACGTATTGAAACCAACAATAGATTGATCAGTTTTGACGTTTGTTCATTGTTTACAAAAGTGCCGATTGACGATATCCTTGACTTTCTCTCCCGAGAATTACATAAGTATGACCTGCCACTACCTTCACACATTGTTTTGAAACTTATTAAGCTTTGCATCAAAGACTGTAAATTCACTTTCAATAACGAGTATTATCAACAAGTTTTTGGGATGGCCATGGGCAACCCCTTGTCGCCCCTCCTCTCCAATATTTATATGGAGTTTCTCGAAATTACTTACATTCCGAGAATCCTGGGGGTTGGCATCCCTTGGTTGCGGTACGTCGACGATATTTTGTGTATCTGGCCCATGGATCGTGACCTGGATAACTTCCTCCTTCAGTTAAATGATCAAGTCCCCTCCATTAAGTTTACTTTAGAAGTGGAACAAGACAACTCAATCCCATTTTTGGATGTGCGTGTACATAGGGAAAGCCCAGGTTTTAAGTTTAGTATCTATCGGAAAAAAAAAAACAATTTGTCCTACGTACATTTTTACTCGGGACATGACACCCCCACTAAGAAGGCCATTTTTTCTTCAATGTTTCTCCGCGCCCTTAGGATCGCCAGTCCGGAATACATCGATGCCGAATTGGAAAAAATCAACGGTATTGGAAGTGATCTGTGTTATCCATCTGCGTTTATGGAATCTTGTCTCAACAAGGCAAAACGAATTTTCTATCGTGTGAATAATAACACTCATACTTTGTCAAAAAATATTTTAGTACTTCCATTTTTCCCGGGCTTTTTAGGCATTGCTAATGTAGTATTTTCATATAACAATATTGTGAAAAATATCATAGTAAAAAATAGCCCTACCAATAATTCAGGCATTATCTATAAAATTGGTTGTAAACGATGTAATTCCTTTTACATAGGTCAGACGGGAAAGGATTTGCACACACGTATAAAACAGCATCAATATTCCGTTAGAACAGGACATTCGTCCAGTGCCCTTTTTGTCCATTTGTCAGAGTTATCCCACTGTATTGATTGGAATAATGCTTCAGTTTTATTTCACTCTAGCAACATTGTTACTAGAAATATTCTTGTGTCTGCCATTATCCAACTTAAATAACTTCAACATAAGCAAAGGTCTTTTTCAACTCGATCCTGTTGTTTTGAATTCCTTCAGAACAGATTTAGATAAGAAGGGTACAACGCTAAATCTTTGGTAAACTTGTATGCTACTCAAATAACTTGTATTTTTTAAATTTATTTTTATATACATCGAACCTAAACAAGAAGGGCAAAGTGCTAAAACCCGGGCAGATTTCCAGTATAAATTTGTATTTTTTTTTTCTATAACATTGGTTGGAAACAATTCATTTGATCTTGTGCTAAAAATCGGTAGTTTTTCCTTACAAATTTGTATGCTCCTCCCACAATCCTTTAATGTTTAATAATTTTGTATTTTATTATTTTTTTTTTCTCCGTTTATTGTATATATATATATATATATATATATATATATATATATATATATATATATATATGTGTGTGTGTGTGTGTGTAGTTTTTGTAACCCTTTATGTACTTCAGTGTTCCTGAGGATGTCATTAGACGAAAGCGCTTGAGCACCATTCTGTGTTTCCTTTCCTTCGTGGTTTTATTCATCATATATATATATATAATTATATATTATATCAGTGATGTAGGACTCGAGACCTCTTCTCCTGGTCTCGGTCTCGCCATGGTGATCTCGACTACATCACTGATATATATATATATATTTAAAAGAAGAGACTGTAGACACCAATTGACTAGGGAAGTACTCATAGGGGGGCAGGTCGTTAAGCAGGAGACAGCGAGTGCTAGAACTCGCGTTTCTCCTGTCACTCTCCTCCTCAGCTGATCTTTTTCCGTGTCTCATCTACTTGTGAGCAGCCCAGCATGCTCTCAAACACACACTCTTCCCTCGATTTCTCATTACACATTACATACATCTTACACACTACACACTCTTTCAAAAGTAAAAAAAAAGGCATCGTTTTTAAGTCTCGGAGACCTTGATTTCGGCCCCCTCCTTTTCCTTCTGGGGGGAGGGAGGAGCATTTTTACGGCCGTTCGTCCTTCACCACTACTTTCTGCATAATAAATAAATATATCTATCTATCTATCTATCTATCTATCTATCTATCTATATCCCTTCATCCCTTCTAGGACTCTAACTCACGGCATTTTGAGTAGAAGGTGAGGGTACTAACCACTCACTGCTCTACAACAAGGTAAAAAATTGATCAATACGACCATCAAAGATAAGTCAAAGGTGCTAAGTTTTTATTTTATTTACCAAATGAGGATTTGCTCAAATATTAAGCTTCATGGGCACTTTCATGATTAAAAAATTGAAATAATTTATACAAAAAATAAAACAATAATTGTTTCAAAAGCGTAAAATGAGTTTCCTGTCCAAAACTGATTGATATGGGTATGCACGCGGCAGAAAAAAAATCGAACTAGGACTTTCCTGGACTTTTGAACTAATTGAAGTTCGATCGATCAAATATTTGTAAAATATTTGTAAGTTAGGACTTTGGTTACTGAAACTTTAAAATGAAGAAGGTTTGGTTCAGTATTTGTAAAACCATCTTCAGTGGTTAGAAGTTACTTCAGGTAGTCTTTTGTTTCCAATCATTGTTGTCCTAAACATGTAAATTTGTCATCTCCTCTTTCATATTTTCGAACTTGTTATTTATAAGAGTATTAAGTTTTTATGAAAAAACTATATAGGGCTATGGGTTGGTTGCCTGTTACCTCTCATCAATTGGAAATTTCCAGCAGATTACAGTGGAGAGTTAACGACAAAACCCTACGTTTTTTCGTTAGAGAGTTATGTATATTATAGGTCTTCAAAGGACCTCTTTATGTTTATTTGCCTTCAGTATTTGCGCTGCCTAAGGTAAACAAAGAAATTACCTCACCTTATTATTTCGTTGGGCCTCGCCTTTGTTCGTAGGGCGCGACGACCTCTTTCGGTTTATTTGCTATAGGCATTCACTACATTTAAATACCTGAAGGAATAGGCCTATCCTTTTTACAGTTATTATGTTTTATATTATGAGGATTTCACTTGGAATATGTAGGAAGATAAAGTACATCTTCCTTTCTTAAAGCATCGCTGTAACATAAGCCACAAAATATAAATCATTAGGAATCCGCTGATTCTTCAAAGTTCGTTGACTCTTCTCTTGATGTAATTTTCATGAGTCAGCAATGGAAAATGTTGAATACGAAATAATAAATTTGGTTTTCTTGTTGTCATGCAGGCCCAATGCTTACATATGGGGTTCTACGTATGGTAATTAATTTCATTCCTAATAGGCTATGTCGCCAATCCCGAGGCAATTTTGAAGTTATTTAATTCAATAAATTAATAATTTGTATTTAATTAAGAAATAAAGATAGGTATCACATACGACACCATATTGTAAACATGTATTGTTTTTCCGTAGTTACGATAACCTAAAAACTATTAAAATAAAATCACACATTTAATTTTCATAGAACGCAAAGGAAATCGCTGTCGCTTTTGATAACTGATGTTTCGTTATTCGTCTTTTTCAAGGCAATAATTATTGAGTTTTTATATAGTTTCATTATTATATATTAATGAAATAAATAGGACATATAATATAATTAAGTTCTTTGTTAACTTAAATTTGCACAGCACTTTAGTTGTTTAATTCTATGTTCACCACATTCCTTCCACTGTTATTGAAATTATTTAGAAATTATATGACTGCACATTACAGTGTTCTCTTTATTTATATTTTAATTTTAGAGGCTCCTAGACGTTTGGAACGACAAAAACTAACCTTTGACGGACGAACCAAATTCTTGAGATGGCACGAATTTCTCTCCAATGCAAAATTTTCCACTGAAAAGATGTCGAAAAAGGGGTTTTGCGCTTTTAACGACAAAATAGAAACTACACTAGAATTATGTTTGAACTGTAAAGAAACCGGCGCGTATTGATGGATACTGTAGTTTCTTATCTGCATAGAACTCCTACCCCTAATAAAATTTCCGGTTAAAAAAAATGAAAAATTAAATTAAAAGCGCCTGAAAATACAGGATACTTGTAAACAAAAGATTCTCTGATAGATTGTACAGCTTTCGTCATAGACAACCAGGCCCGTAGCTAGTCGGGGTGCGATGGGTGCGTACTACGCACCCCTTCACGGCCCGTGGAGGTCCGCCTAATTGGACCAACAGATCACTAAAAAACACTAAAACATTACAAAAGCCATGGTCATATAAAATTAAATATAAATATAAGGTGTAACTTCATTTTTGTATAATCATGGTTGTTGATGCACTTCAATTTTTATCTGATAACCTTCACTAGCACACCACGGAGAGGAAAGCATTATTCAATTCCCTCTTCGTCCTTTAACATGCTATTCATGCAGCCTATATTGAGCAAAGTTCGTGTGTATATTATAGCCTATACAATTCTCAACTCTAGCTTGTCACTACGAGATGTGTGTGTGAAAGGTGCGCGAGTGTTCTAAGAAGACAGCATACCTACAACAGAACCAGTATGGCTCAAGAGAGGCTTTCTTCACTCGCACTTATGCACATCCATTACCTCACAGATATTGACCTTGATCAAGTTGTAGATTTGTTTGCGACAAACCACCCTAGGAGGCTAGAGCTTGGCACTCTCCTTAAAGATCAGTAGATGGAATATTATGAGAAATGTTTGCTAGACCAATATGAAAAATAGTATTTGTTTTTCAATTGTTTTTTGACTCCTTACTTGGATACTCTAAAATTCTGTTATTCTAAATTTTTTATTCAACATTCTAACATGTAAAACACTCATGCTGTGATGTAATAAAGTTACATGTTCTTCTAGCTCACTCGTGTCAGGGTTGCCAAAAACTTTAGTTACCTAACCGCGGCGAATGGTCCTCGCGAGGCGCGGCAAAAACCTTTCAAAATTAACCCAAATTATAAGAGCATAAAAAATTCATAAATTTTTTAAAGTGGGCACGTTAAGGGCTATTGTGGCCCATCAGGGGGCGCGCTAAAGTTTTCATATTCAGTGGGAACATTATTTTAATTTATTTTTAAGAATTAGTGACGGATTTTCTAGAAATAAATAAAATATATTTGATGAATGTGACTATCTCGTTAAATTTAATTAATTTTAATAGATTTGACTCATGAATACATTTTTTTTTTAAATTTTGCTATTAATTTTAATATTACTATACTATTTATTACTATACTTTTCCTGTCTCCACTCTGCTAACTCTTGCCGTGATTTCGTGTTTCAAAAGCAGCCCAATTTTAGACAAGTAGGGTAAGAATATCTTATGCCGCGGCAAGCAGTTCGAAATAGCCCAAGTGAGCGGGTAAACCGCAGGTTTGGCAACACTGATTACTCCTGTGCATGTTATATAGGACCCTATATATTTGTTGTTTTATTGTTCTGTTTGTGACGATCTGTTTCATTCATATATTACAGAGTAAAATAAACCTCTCAGAATGTTTGTTTTAGCCTTAAAATGTCTTAAAATTCACAAAAACCTGACGTTTTCACGCCATTTCAGACACGCTGAGTTTCCTCGCAACCACCTTCAAAAGGCAGGAAATGCAGTCTCAGACAAACTAAATTTTCACATTTTCCAGGGGTACCATGACCCTGGACACCCTCTACAGAGTCGCGCCTTCGGCGCTCGTTTGCACCCCGATATAAAAAATCCTGGCTACGGGCCTGACAACTTCATTTGCCATAATTTGAAATTGTTTAATATATTTTTAAAACCTTAAGCGATACAAAAGTTTTACTTTGCTTCTTAGCAAATCTCCTTCATTCTCTCTTGTATTGTGATATCTAAAATTGAATACAGGGTTATAAAAATTACTTAGTCTTAATTGTTAACATATAGTTACAATAGTGTTGTTGTTACCAGATCACATATTTGCACTGTGTTTACATTATTACATTAAATAATGAAATAAATAAAATGTTTCTCCGTACTGTAATGTGTGTGTGTGTGTGTTTACATGACATCACAAGAAAGTACTGTTTTTGTTGAATTTTTGTCCTAGAATGACCATTTGGCCACCAGTTTGGAAACCTCTCTCCCTAAGTACTCCTCTGGATACACCCCTAGATAAAGTGTTCTTGGATACATTACATCATCACAACCCTTACATCATCACAACCCTGACATCATCACTTACATCTTTAGGATATACACGCATCTTATCGCGACACGAATGAGGTGTAGCAACATTAGTGGTGTCGCCAAAGTTTAACTTACCTTTTTATTGTAAATTATTAAATATGAATAAAGGTTAGATTCGGTGTGGTTTGGTTAATTACAATATTTAGCCTTTTAGATTGGGTTAAATGGGACCATCCACAACTAAACCCGTGAAAATGTTGAAATTTTGTAAGTTAACCAAGTGTGTGTGTGTGTGTGTGTGTGTGTGTGTGTGTAAGAGAATTACAGAGTTATATCCTTACAAAAACCCTAAGATCCAGTCTAGGTTAGCCCAAGAAGGAAGTAGGAAAGTTAGATTTAGCAATAAAAAAAAGTACTTAAAACTTACATCATGCTTACACTTATAGACGTGATGTGTAAAGCTTTCATACAGGAATAGTAGTAATAGTAAAGTATAGAACAGACAAGGCTTTTTCCCTCCTCCGCCATCCACTGCTGACGGAAAATAATAGTAAAAAAATATTTATAGGAAAGTTGGAAAAAGTATAATGACGAGAATAGTTTCAGAGTTCATTCGCAACCATGCGAAACTTATCTCGTGTACTCAGTTACGCATTAGAAGACCGGAAAATAAAGGATAGCATGAATACTAAATTATTTAATTTAATCTATACCATGCATTTTTTAAAGGAATTTTGTATTTATTTATTATGTACAAGAAGTCATTTTTCGTCGTTGCATTATTTCTCCGTAGCCTACCAAAGCCACTGTACCGAAGATTTATCATGTAGTAATTTATACTGCATGCTTTCCCATACATAATGGGGAATAATAATAATATATAGTATGCATAATTTTTTTTCTTGCGAAATTTTGACGTACAGTATTTAATACTAAAGTTACACTCTAAGTCGCTTTCCGGAAGATGAGTATAACTATTCGGAGGTTTTGATTCCCAAGAGATCTCATCAAGCTTTCCCTCATCTGAGAACACCCACTGCTCTGAACCAGACCCAGCCAGCGCCTCCTACTACATTTTTGCAAAAGGGAACATCGCTACTTCTATATAAAACTATAAAACTTTTTCCAGCTAGCTATTACAAATACACTACGTAAATAAAAAAATAAAAAATAAAAAACTCTCATTAGAGAACTCCCATTTGCTCTTTTGACTCCCGATCGTTCTCACAAAAACAACACACACTGCTCTGTAACCAGATCAGACCAGCGCCTCCTACTACATTTACATTTTTAGGGAGATCACTACTTCTTTCTCAATGAATGAACACTACGTACTAAGAGTAACCATTCTTTATTCCTGATTAGCTATACTAGGTTTCCGAGCAGACCTGAAAGTGAGGAAATGAGGGGAAGACAGAGGTTTCACTTCGAAGATTCCGCGGGTGTGGGACCTCATATTGACCGACATTGCGGTCAGCGGACTTAACTCTCTCACAACATCCCGTCTGCGGCCCTCCCAAAATTTCATAATTTAACTCGTGAAACTACCCTCCCTTTAATGCAGATTGATGCTACTAAAATACCTATCCAGTCTGTTCTTAAACATATTAACTGAAGTGCTTGCCACGACCCCCGCGGGTAGGCTATTCCAGTATACTACCTCTCGACTCTCTTATGGATGAAGAAAGCCCCTCGTAACGTTTGCCTCAGATCTTTTCCCCTTTATTTTATGAAACCATTGTTTCTCGTAATGTTCATATCGTCCATATTAAAGAAATTCTCATAATTTACGTTAACAAAAAGATTTAAAATTATCAACATCTGAATTAATATACCTCTTAAACGCTAAGTTTCAAGCGTAGAGAGAGAGAGAGAGAGAGAGTTACAAGGAGTTACAAGGACAAGAGGAAGCCTCAAAGACCTTTTGGTCCACTCTGGGAGGTTCCTGTTATTAAAGTTTATTTTTCTTTCAACTATCCTAATAGTAGTAGAAAACTGGATAGAAAAGTAGAAGGCTCTCTACCCACCCTCCGCTCCCTCCCTGCCAGAGGCAGGTACGGAAAAAGGTTGAAGAAAATACCTTGACCCTTCAAAAGTAGCCAAGGAAATTTTACAGGAAAGTGGAGCATATATAAATAGCTCTATAATTAGCTTGCTCACAGAGACACCGTGCAAGCGAACTCCTGCAGAGTTTTCTTATGTTTTAATCTTAAACTATGAGAGTATTCAGTACTTTGTCTAGCCTATTTTTAAACACATTTACACTTTGACTGGAAACAACCTCTGAGGGAAGTTGGTTCCAGATATTAACTATTTTATAGGAAAAGAAATTTCCGCAGACAGAGGTCTTAAATGTCTTTAGTTCCAGTTTAAACCCATTATTTCTTGTCGGATTGGCATTAAGTGAGAATAAGTTTCTGTAATCTACCCTGTCTATTCCTTTGAGCATCTTGAAGACTTGAATAAGCTGACTCCGCAACCTCCTCGTCTCTAAGCTAAACAGATTTAGGCGCTCCAATCTCCGTTGGTAGCTTTGCATTCTCATTGAAGGGATCAATTTTGTAGCCCTTGCTTGTACTCTTTCTAACCTTTCTATATCCTTCCTGAGGGATGGAGACCAAAACTGCGCACAGTATTCCAGTTGAGGTCTGACTAGAGAATTATAAAGACACATTACAGTCTCCTTGTTCCGAAACTGGAACTGTCTTTTAATATAACCTAATAATTTTAAGGCCCTCTTTTCGACTTCTGCACAGTGCTTCGACGGTTTCAGATCGTTGCTGATATAGACTCCCAAGTCTTTCTCTAGATCGGTCTCAGTCAAGTTCCTTCCCAAGAGAGAGTAATCGGTCTTTGGGTTTTTATAACCTATGTGCATTACCTTACATTTGTCCAAGTTGAATGGCATCTGCCAAGTAGCAGACCATTCGCCCAACCTGTCAAGATCATTCTGAAGCGTTCTTATGCCCTCCTCAGTACCTACACTACTTCCTAATTTCGTATCGTCTGCAAATTTTGAGATTGCACTTAGAAGCCCGACGTCTATATCGTTAATATAATAGATGATAAAAAGTAAATGACTCAGAACGGAACCCTGTGGGACACCACTGGTGACGGGCGCCCACTCCGAAGCCACTCCATTTATTACCACTCTCTGCTTTCTATCTTTTAACCAATCCTCAATCCAGTTGGAAACGAGCCCGGTGATTCCTAGTCCTTTGACTTTAGCTATCAATCTAGCGTGAGGGACTTTGTCAAAGGCTTTTTGAAAGTCGAGATACACTATATCTATTGCCCTACTTGCATCGTACAGTGTATGCATATTATGGAAAAAATCTAACAGGTTTGTCAGACAGGATCTATGTCGCCTAAATCCATGTTGAGAATAAAAAATTAGATTGTTAGATTCAAGGTGATACACAATACGTTTTGTAATGATGGATTCCAACAGTTTGCCGACAACTGATGTTAAACTGATCGGGCGATAATTACAAGGATTTTCCCTATCACCCTTTTTAAAGATTGGTGTTACATTTGCTAACTTCCAGTCGGTTGGAACTTTCCCTAACTCGATTGATTGTTTGAATATGGTTACTAAGTCGTCAACAACATTGTGGCTAACCTCTTTTAATACCCTTGGAAGAAATAAGTCGGGGCCAGGTGATTTGTATTTGTTCATCTTATCAATTAATTGCTGTACCTCATTTCTCGTAAAACTTATGGTCTCTACGGGCTGGTCACCGTCATATGTAATCCGAGGACTTGGCACTTCTATTGTGTCTTCCTCCGTGAAGACTGTAACGAATAACTCGTTTAACGTATTAGCTATATCTTTATCACCGAATTTCAGTACGCCATTTCTATCTTTTAAGGGGCCTACAGAATTTTTAATTGGCTTTCTGCTATTAACATGGGCAAAAAATTATTTAGGGTTAACTTTACAGAGTGAGGCAACTCTAGCTTCTTCATCATGTTTGGCTGTTCTAATTAAGGACTTAACCCTCCTACGTAGGGTTATATAGTTTTCTGAATTAGTGTGGTTGAAATGCGACTTATGTAGTTTGTAGGCTCTATTTCTTCCCGTAATAGCCCTCCTAATTTCGTTGTTAAACCATTTCGGTGACTTTGTTGACAAGGAAACCATTTTAGTGGGTATAAAAGTGTTCTGTAATATTCTAAATTGATCCCTATATGAGCTCCAGGTGACACTGACATCCTCACTTATTAGAACTTCAAGTGTATCTAAACTACTTCGGAAGCTTTCAAAATTTGCTCTCGAGAAATCCAGTCTTTCACGAGTCTTTTCGCGTGTATTAACTGGAACCCTGAGGTCAAACCTAATCAAATTATGATCGCTGTTACTTAAATTTTCACCAATAGTCAGGTTAGAGACTAGGTCATCTTCGTTCGTGAATATGAGGTCTAGTTTATTGTTACCCCTAGTAGGCCCGTCAACCCATTGACTTAATAAGTTATCATCGGCAAATTCCAACAGTCTTGAGCCCTCAGAGAGTGAGTGAGTGAGTGAGTTTGTTTGTTTGTTTGTGTTTGTTTTTGTTTGTTTTTTTTTTTTTTTTGTTTGTTTTTGTTTTTGTTTGTTTGTTTATTTGTTTTTGTGTTTGTTTTTGTTTGTTTGTTTGTTTGTTTTGTTTGTTGTTTGTTGTTTTTTGTTTGTTTTGTTTTTTGTTTGTTTGTTGTTTGTTGTTTTTGTTTGTTTGTTGTTTTTGTTTGTTGTTGTTTGTTGTTTTTTGTTTGTTTGTTGTTTTTGTTTGTTGTTTTTGTTTTGTTTTCATGGAATATATGTAATAAGATTTTAAATAAATTTCAACTTTTTATTTAGGCATTTTTTATTATTTAGAATGAACACAAAAGGGAGAAAGAAGAGATGTAGAATAGAGCAAAGAAAGGGGAGGAAGTGGCAGAAAGAAAGATTTGGGGACTCGACCCCACGCTCACAGTGCATAAAACTGAAAAAAATTCATAAAAATGAACATAAAACTCGCGAGCAATAATTTATTATATAAAATCATAGGAATAAAATAAACTTTAGAATAATATGAAGTAGTTACCCCTAAATTTTAACATTGCACGAATATTTTAATTGTATATTGAAATAGGTAAATATAACACAAATTCTAAATAATGAAAGCATAGTAATACACTCTCATACTTTATAGTAACACAATTTTTTGTATTTAAAAGCATATGTATCAGTCAACCTGTTTATGTAAGCAAAAACCATCCTTTATAATAGAGTTAACGCGAATGATTGATTTTAGGTCATCAAACATTCTACCTCCAAAATTTAAATTGCGTCATTTCAATGACTCGTACCCAAGATCACGTGAATACAAGAAAAAGTGATGCAAAAATGACAAATAATTTTGGCGATAGAAGATTCTATCACTGGGCACTAATTGGTTAATCATTTACTTACCCTTATTGGACATTTATTTGTGGGTCTTTGTAAATTTGCAAAAGCATTGTGATTTTGTTAAAAGTGTTTTGCATAAAGTTTTTATCAGTTATAAATGAAAATTAATTCGTCTAGAATACGATACTTAAAGATTTTCCTTCTCGTTTGTTTGCTAATAAATGCTCTAAAAGGGAAGATGATAACGAAATGCAGCATGATTTTTTTCCCAAAACTTTCACTCTCAGACCATAAAACATTGGTTTTACGACGTAATTCGGTCATTATATGGCAGTATCTTGGTACATCAGGTAATGGTTTATGAATCATAAACTTCAGATGTGGCTGGGAGGACAAAGCGACTATACACCATATGATAATAAAAACCCACTCTAATAGACAGAGTTTATTTCCACAACAGTTTCGATGCCCACTGGCATCCTCTTCAGGTGGATACAGAAAAACGAATTAACCAAAAACAAGAGGGTAAACAGTTCAGGGACCATTAAGAAATTCGCACCTAGGTTAGATCTCGTTCTTCTGACACTGGAAGGGCATTTTTATTAAAAGGACCCGTTTATAAGTACATTCACACAAATTTAAAACTATATTCTGTTCTATACATACAGATCCTATTATTTTTTACATAATTATTACATTTATTATAAAATTTATTACATTTAATATCGCATTATTATTTATTACAGAAATTATAAATTTATTATTACATTGATTATTACATTGTTGTTTATTATACAGATATTATAAACCGAAAAACGAATGAAAGAGGCGAGAAGGAACAATCCAGAGACCATTAACAAATTCGCACCTAGGCTAGATCCCGTTCCCCCGACCCTAGAAGGGCATTTTTATTAAAGGGTCCCGCTTATAAGTACATTCGCACAAATTTAAGACTATCTTCTTGTTCTATACATACAGATTCTAATATTTTGATATAATTACTGCATTTATTATTGCATTTGCATTTTTTAACATTTATTATTATTACCTTTACACTAATTATTACATTTATTTTTATTACTTTTATTATTACATTTATTGCATTTATATTTATTTCCACATTTATTACTTCCATTATTACATTTACATTTACGTTTATTATTCCATTTACATTTTACCGAAAAAAAAAAACCGAATGAACCAAAAGCGAGTAAGGAAACAATCCAAAGACCTTTAAGAAATTCACACTTAGATTAGAACCCGTTCACCCGACTCTGTAAGGGATTTTTTGACCAAGAATCTCATTAATTAAAGGGTCCAACTTATAAGTACCTTCGCACAAATTAAAATTATTTTTCTTGTTCTATACATACAGATTCTATTATTTTTCTTTTGACATAATTATTACATTTATAATAATTACAATGAGTAGGTTTTCTATAGACCGTGAAATTGGGCTTTCTGCTTTCGTTAATGACCAAAACATGTAGAAAAGGTAATTGTTTGTCGTTCTCCCATTCATATTTAAATTTAATAGAGGGAACAAGATTATTTAATGACTGAAAGAAAGTGTCAAAGTTGTTCCAGTGGTCAGGCCAAATTCAGAAAATATCATCTACATAACGAAACCAAATTAGATTCCTGGGACATATTGTTTGCAACAATTCCGACTCATAATATTCCATGCATAATGTACTCAGTATTGGGGATAACTCATTGTAATTCATACATTCATTATTTTTCATATCATGATGAAGGGGTTAAAAGCTCAATTATTTCTTCCATGTTTCTAAGAGCACTCAAGATTTGTAGCCCGCATTTGCTGGACCCGGAAAATTCAAAGATTTGGAACAATTTTAAGGATTTAAAATATCCTCAGTGGTTTATCAGAAAGGCGTATTTTAAAGCCAGAAAATCTTTTTATGTCCCTCGGGAACCTTCAGTTAACCAAAAACAATATGAGAGTTTGCCTTACATTGCCGGCTTAGAAAGAGTAAAACCGTTGACGAAAGATTTTAAGTTTGCTTTGGCGTTCAAATATTCGTCTACCGTGAAAAGTAAATTGGTTAGGAATAACGTTGCAAAACACGAACAAGCCTGTGTCTACAGCATTCCCTGTAAAAGTTGTGATTTAGTATACGTAGGAGAAACTGGAAGAAATATTGAAACCCGTATTAAAGAACACAAATATGCCTTCAGAAGTTGTAATATTAATAATGCCATTTTTTATCACGCCAGCCAAAATAATCATGCTATAGATTGGGAATCAAGTAAAGTACTTTATAAATATAATAATTCTGTCAAAAGAAAAATAATAGAATCTGTATGTATAGAACAAGAAGAGTAATTTTAATTTGTGCGAAAGTACTTATAAGTTGGACCCTTTAATGAGATTCTTGGTCAAAAAATCCCTTACGGAGTCGGGTGAACGGGTTCTAACCTAAGTGTGAATTTCTTAAAGGTCTCTGGATTGTTTCCTTACTCGCTTTTGGTTCATTCGGTTTTTTTTTTCAGGTAAAATGTAAATGGAATAATAAACGTAAATGTAATAATGGAAGTAATACATGTGGAAATAAATATAAATGCAATAAATGTAATAATAAAGGTAATAAAATAAATGTAATAATTAGTGTAAAGATAGTCTAATAATAATAAATGTTAAAAAATGTAAATGCAATAATAAATGCAGTAATTATGTCAAAATAATAGAATCTGTATGTATAGAACAAGAAGATAGTTTTAATTTGTGCGAATGTACTTATAAGCGGGACCCTTTAATAAAAATGCCCTTCCAGTGTCGGGAGAACTGGATCTAACCTAGGTGCGAATTTTTAATGGTCCCTGGACTGTTTTCCCTCTTGTTTTTGGTCCATTCGTTTTTCTGTATCCACCCGAAGAGGATGCCAGTGGGCATCGAAACTGTTGTGGAAATAAACTCTGTCTATTAGAGTGGGTTTTTATTATCATATTTTGACCTTCACCTAGAAAAAAGTGAAGTTTTTTGCATTGACTATACACCAATTCGCCTTTATTGTCCACGTTTAAAAATTTGGAGCAGGTAACTATCATGTAATAAAATCAGTAATAAATAAAACACAATCACTACTCTATACTCGCATACTCTATATTACTGTACATGCATTTATATGTATAGTATTTATTGTATATAGATTTTATACTGCTTGCCAAATACATTTCAAGCTTTGCATAACAACGGTTCAGTAAATTTTTATAAATACATTCTAATACAACATACGCTCAATCAACACGTGTATAATCATACTGTATATTGTGCTAAATGCAATATGACGAACATCAAACAAGTATGTGCTATATAAACGCTCAAAGAATTAAATTTTTCAATTCTTTATAAAAATTTGTAGTAATATACGGTTGAGTCAAAAGTCTGGAAACATAGGAACTATGCTTTTCAATGCAAATATGCACATATATTTGCAGTGAAAAGCGTAGTTCCTATATTTCCAGACCTTTGACTCACCCTGTAGGAACTGATAATACAGAGAGAGAGAGAGAGATTTTTATTTTTCATGAATATATATATATATATATATATATATATATATATATATATATATATATATATATAATATATATATTATAATATTTATTATTTATTTATTTATATATTTAAAAATAATACATTTTTCATTTCAATAAAGTCTCTAGATCAGCAACAAAGAAAATATAAATAACTAAGTAGTAAATTTTAGTTACTAAAAAATCTACACGAAACTAAATCCAAATTATTTAATTAATTATTATCACAAATTCTATTAAAAAAAAATATATAAAATAAGTAAAATCAACATTTTAAATCTATAATAAAATACTAAAAAAATTCTGTGATCTTGGTGAAATTATGTTGAAACACATTGAAACGTCTCAGCGTTGTCGTCCTCAATCAAACTTTGATCCGCAGTTGGTACACTTCTTCTGTCTCATAACAAAGCAACAAAGCAATCCGATTGGGAAGAAAATGATCGCTAATATGATTCCACAAACAGTAAAACTCTCCCGCATCGTTCCCATCTAAAAATGTAAAATAAACTTTATGAAATCTGAGGTATTTTGGATTAACCTAACCTAACCTAACTTTAATAACCTAACCTAACCTAACCTAACCTAACCCATGGACTGTCCTAAGCCAGTCTGAGAGATAGGGATTTGGGGGTGCAGTAACAAACTCTTTGTATGGAATTTATTTGGCTCGACCCAGTTCTTTTATTAAAATGTTATATTGTTCTTGGCTGGTGGTGTTACAGTCTCACGACACTCGATTGAACGAAGTTTTTGCAGTGAGAGGGTTCTTTAACTTACTTCGCAACATTTAAGCCTTAAGGTTACCTGACGGAGGCAACCTACAGCTTTACAGGGGATCGAACCACGGGTTGCTTCATAATCTGGGTACAGATTACGGTCTCCCATACAACTACTCTCGAGAGCCAATGTCGCTTAACTTCAATGATCGACGGGAAGCGGTATTACGACACTGACCACGACGTAGTTCAGTTGCGCTCTGTTGGACAAAGGACGTAAAATGGAACAACCAACCAACCAACACTATAATATTAAACCTAACTTAACTTGATTTAACCAAACCTGACCTAACTAATCCTAACCTTACTTAGCCTAAATTAATTTGATCTAACCTAACCTAGCTGAACTTAATTTAACCCAAATATCTTTGTCGACAGAATTTCTTGTCGATGTCGTTAGCCCGGTTATTATACATTACACGAAATGTAAAATAAATATATTTAATTGATATGTAAAGCCATCACACTTATTACAGCCAAACGAAGGAACACCCTTATTAAAAGAATTTATTATTGGGAGGGGGCGTCTTTTCTTGAAGATAACCCCCAAGACCGGGATGGGAGGTGTAGGTAATTCTAGGTAACTCTACATTCATTTTATCATTTCCTCACTTCCTTACTTCCTCAATGAGGAAAAATAAACTATCAGAAATTTTCAAAAGTTACCCCGTTCACTAATGTTTATATTTGGATCTACTTTCCATAAAGTAGTTCCTCAAAAAGGAAAATCGGCTTTTAACTGTTGTAATGTTCCCGAGAGCACTGCCCTTTTGTGGAATTTGAATTTCTTTATACAGCCACTGGTACTGACGCATGTCATGGATTTAGGTAAATTCAAATGTGTTGGTCAAATTAGCTTAACCTCATAGAGTTATCTAAGTATGTGGGTACAGCTGGGACTGTATAGCAATTATTGGGAGATTTACTTCGTCTTTGTCTTTAATCTGGTCCTTTTCTTCATGCTGGAAGTTCGCTTTCATTCAGCTGTCCCATAGAAAGGTAGACGCTCTCAACCCTCCAATTATCGTTCAGTTGCTTTGATTTCTTGCCTTTCCAAAGTTTTTGAATGTTGTCATGTATTTTTTTTAATAAGAAATATAATAATGTTTAATAAGAAATTTAATAATGTTGTTTAAAGTATAATAAACTAATTAAAATTGTATGAAATTGAGATATGTAAAATGAAATGATTTGAAATATAAAATACTAGTTGGCAACAATTGAGACGCACTGAAAGCCGAGGGCATACCCAAACGGCAGTCCTCGGGTGTGGTGAGTCTCAGTGAGGTTATGTTCGTTTGTAATATGTGATTGTGATTTTAAATTTACTTTAATGGGTCTCCCTCCACGTTCAAATTATGATGATAAACTCCCTGCTCTTTTTCCACCGTCCTCTTTATCGTTTCAACATAAATAAAAATCAGAAAATAGTGATAAATTATTGTAATTTCTCTCATCCGTAGCTTTGATAGTTCTTCTAAATTTCAATGGCGGTCACGCTATCCGTCTATGCGTCTATAAAACACCGCGAAATCAGTGCAAAGCAGTAGAAAGAGTGGCAATAAATGAAGAGGAAAGAAAAGTAAATAAGAAATTAAAGGAATTCCATCATAATCTGTCTTTAATAGGAAGATTCTTAAACACCTCTCTACTCACAATCTTCTTTCAGATATGGCGCACCTGACCTCTGATCGTTCTAATATTTCAATTATTTCTGATTGGAGAGGAGAAAACCTTGTGATTTGGAATGCCTCAAAAACTTAGTTTCTTCATCTGTCTACTCGTCACAATCTTCCACACGACTCTATCCTCTTACCTTCAACAATACACAACTGGATCGTTCCTCTTCTCTTAACATTCTTGGTGCTTCCTTTCTCGTGATTTTTCTTGGAAAAATCATACATACTCTTTCCAAAACAACTTCTAAGAGGTTAGGTGTGCTGCACCGGCCGCAGTTTCTTCAACCCCTCAGTTGCTGTCTCTATACAAGGGTCTTGTCCGCTCCTGTGTGGAGTAGGCTTCTCATGGCTCATGGCTCAACCACACAGCTCTACTTCACCAGATGGAATCAAAGACTTTTCATCTTATCAATTCCCTGCCTTGTCCTGTCTTCAGTCCCTCTCCTTTCGCTGCAGTTTTGGCTCACCCTCCCTTTACTATCGCTATTATGACGGACACTACTCTTCTGAACTCTCTAACTGCATGCCTCCTACTTTAAGGAGAGCATCCAGTACCAGACTTTCGACACATTCTTTTTCTGTCCAAGGGTTAATCAGTATTTTCAATCTTTCATCTACTTCACCGTTTAACTCTGGAGGTCATAGACAGGGAAAGATGGAAGGTTGTTCCAATGTTTCAAACGTAAAGTATTCAGGCATTTCGAAAACTTTGGACCTTGGTTTTAGCTCTCTTCTTCCTCTTCCGTAGGAGGAAGGGAGCGTTTTTGCTGATATTCACCCGTTTGCTCCTCCTTCCTGCATATAAAAAAAACTTGCTGTAATGCCGCATAATCGAAAATTGTGGTGTTCACCACCAGTACACAAATTCAAACACTAACACTGTCGGAAAATAGTTTAAATGTAAAAAGTGAAACTTTAATTTGAACCGTAAATTTAAAAACTTTTTGAAGCAAATCCTTACTCGGCATTTGGGACAACCCCCTATAATCATAGGCTGTGGTGGTTGTTGCACAAAAACAGCTGGCTCTGAATAAAAAGAAAAATGTTAAATTTCACCTATTTATACAGTACTTGACAGGTTTATAACATTATAAATACATTCACGCTATTGTGTTATTATTTAAAATGTTATTTAAGAGATCAATAGACTTTATTTATCTCACCCAGTCAAGTGTACAATATTATTTTAAGCTGACTTATTCAAGTGATCGAATTTTAACGTACTCTTTTAATGCAAATACAAAATTTAAAGACTTTTTGGCAGAATACACACACACACCACACACACACACACACACACCGAACGTTTTCAACATTTATCAGGCTGAGCACGGTGCTTATACATTTTGTATACTATACTTACGTGACATTTTTCTTTCTTCTTACAGTGAAAAGCCGTAACACCCTGAAAATTAAAAAAAACACTAAGAACATTAAAATTATCATTAATTAAAAATAATACCTTGGTTACCTTGGTTTTGGTTCCGCCTGAATTGTTCATTCTGACGAAAGTCAAGCTTGTCATTCCACCTTAGACTTACAGTTTAACGTGGAATCCGAACCACACCCCACCAGCAGCTCGGCGTCTTAACCACTAGGCTACCCAGGGTACCCACTTATCTACCAACCAATTTCTTTATTGTGTAGAAAGATGAACAGCTGGGTTTTGCTGCGCGCCGCCTGCCGTCACCGAGTTTCGATCCCGGGGTCGATGGATTCGTAGTCAGCAACGCTAACCATTACACCACCGAGGCGCATATATATATATATATATATATATATATAAAAATGGAGAGACTGTAGACACAAATTGACTAGGGAAGTACTCCTAGGTGGGGGGGGGGGACGTTAAGCAGGAGAGCGAGTGCTGGAACTCGCATTTCTCCTGTCACTGTCCTCCTCAGCTGATCTTTTTCCATGTCTCATCTACCTTGTGAGCAGCCCAGCATGCTCTCAAACACACGCTCTTCCCTCGATTTCTCATTACACATTACATACATCTTACACACTACACACTCTTTCAAAAGTAAAAAAAAGGCATAGGTTTTAAGTCTCGGAGACCTTGATTTCAGGCTCTCTCCTTTTCCTTCTGCGGGGGAGGGAGGAGCATTTTTACAGCCGTTCGTCCTTCACCACTCCTTTCTGCATAGTATATATATATATATATATATATATATATATATATATATATATATTAGACATCGACCGGTGGTTGTATCGGTATCGGGCCGATATATCGGTATCGTTACCGATACCGATGGTTAGTAGCTATCGATATCGATAGTTTTTTGTTTCTATGAATAAAAAAAAGGGGCGTTTCCCAAATAGAAACTTCCCGGCTGCTCGAGAAGTTACGTGTGTGTGTTCGAGATTTATCCCGACGCCTCTAGAAATTTCCATGACTCATTACTGCTCCATATAAAGCTAGCCCGTAACCATCGCGGCATTATTTCCTCAGTTTGCAAGTTGTGTATCAGTTCAACAGTGTGTAATAATTTGTTTGTAAATTTATTAACTACTGGTATAAATTTATTCGCTTTTGTTTTAGTGAGAATGACAATGCCAAGCATTGTGTGGAAGTTCTTCACTTCTTCAAGCACTAATGGAAAACAGGCGAGCTGCAATTTGTGCGGTGTCTCTGTCTCTCGTGGAGGAACAAGCGCAAGTACCTTCTCTACATCGAACCTGAGGAGTCACCTTATCAACAAGCACAAGACTGAGTTTGATGAAGCCAATAAGATTCAATGTACAACTTCTGCTACTAATTCTGGTGAGTAGATTCATGAAAATCTGTAAAGCGATTCTTCAAACATTCTCAGAGAGAATTCGCAGTTGCTCAAAGCCCCAACATCCAATTGCCGTGAAACGCCGCCGAAGTGGTCCGGTTTCTCCGTCCAAGAAAATGGCTCGTAGGGAAAACCTTTCCGATTCAGAAGGTTGCGATCTCGACGATCACGTTCGTCCTATTCTAGTTGAAGAACCCCCAAACGAGGGATACGGACACGAGGTTCACTGTCCCAGACGCACGACTGGAAGCAGCCCTGGACGCCTATTGGTCGCAACCTCGGACCGCTGGGGATAGGGATCCATTCATTTTCTGTCGAGAACATTCTGCTGATTTCCCGGAGATTGCCAGAGTTGCTAAGAAGTGCATGAGCTGCCCCTCTGGATCAGTTGACTCTGAACGGCTTTTCTCAACGGCTGGAGATGTTATCAATGCGAAATGAGCCAACATCACCCCAATCAACGCTGATGAACAAATCATCCTCTCCAAAAATCTGAAGTTCCTCAATTTGATTATTGAGTGAACTGTTGTAATGAGTTACACTTTTCGAATTACAATTTTTGAATTACATATTGTTTCCATCACATGACTTTTAGTTTGTGAATGCCATTTCTTCAAATATATGTTTTGAATTACAGTACACGTGTCGATTTACATTCTTTGAATCATATTTTGATATTTTGGACAGATATCGGTATCGGTACCGATACTTTGGGAATACTATCGGTCGGCCCCTATTATATATAGTTTATATACCCCTACTAGGACTCGAACCCATGGCATTTTGAGTAGAAGGTGAGGGTACTAACCACTACTCTACAACAAGGTAAAAAATTTATCAATACGACCATCAGGGGTAAGACAAAGGTGCTAAGTTTATATTTTATTTACCAAATGAGGATTTGCTCAAATATTAAGCTTCATGGGCACTTTGATGATTAAAAAATTTAAATAATTTATACAAAAAATAAAATAAAATAATTGTTTCAAAAGTCTAAAATAAGTTTCGAGTCCAGAACTGATTGACATGGGTATGCTCAGTATCTTTTTTTTTTTTTTTTAAATGCCAGAAAAAAATCGAACTAGGACTTTACTGGACCTTCAGTGGTTAGAAGTTACTTCAGATAGTCTTTTGTTTCCAATCATTGTTGTCCTAAACATGTAAATTTGTCATCTCTTTCATGTTTTCGAACTTATTTATAAGAGTATTAAGTTTGATAACCTAAAAAACTATTAAGATAAAATCGCACATTTAATTTTCATACAACGCAAAAGAAATCGCTGTCGACTGGATGAGCTAATATCATCCCTTCCAACTGTACTATCTAGTATTTACGTTTCTTGTATGCGATAATGCCCAGGCCCTATGTTCTAAGGCTCTAAGCCAGAGCTTTCCAAACTTTTCACGTTGGCGACACACTAATTAATTTTTGTTATCAAATATCAGATAATTTTTCAGTAGGTGGTTTATCTTGTAGCCGATTTTGTTGATACAAAAATCAAAATTTTCAAAATACAAAAAAAAGTGTTTTGTTCGATTTCAGGAACACTAGTTTTTCAAAATTGGCATCTGTTAGTCTTCCTCGTTTGGAGGAGCTAACAGCTAATTAACAGTTAATAAATGATACTAGTCAAATGATCAGTTTGAAAGTAACAAGTAGCGAATAACGTTTGAAATCGCTCAAAAAAGTAGTGCCGTTACCATTTTCGTTACATCTCAACAGTAACGGCGTTACCGCTACAGCTATTAAAAACTTAACATCGTTATGTAACGGCGTTACATAACGGCGTTACTAATAACGCCGTTACTCCTAACCAGAGCTGGGCAGTAACGCGTTACAAGTAACGGCCGTTACGTAACGCGGTACTTTTTTAGTAACGGTAGCGGTAACGGCGTTACATTTCAAATCAAGTAACTCTTTCAGTAACGACGTTACTTTTTTAGGGAAATACATTCGTTAGTCGTTACTTTTTTATCGTAGCTCGCAATTAGTTTCTTTCGATCCTCACTCATTATTCATTAACCGATAAAAATTTGTCCCTTCACTGTGAGCGAGGTGGCAGCCTACCCCCACCCACCCTCTCCCCCTACACTAACAGCACTGTCAAAGTAAAAAGGCGAAGAACCCTGGAGCAGGGAGGTACCTAAGTTCAACAGAGGTTTCGTCATTCCTTTCATCTGGGCCTTCACGGCACGTTAGCTCTGCATCCTTCCCATCCACTAACTTTAAAAATATGTTTATTAAACTTAACACTCCTATACCATCTTGTGCCGCTGTTGACCGGGTTTTTTTCAGTAGGGAAGGATATACTGCGTCCGAAACGAGGCTCGCTCTTAGCTGCAACTTTTGAGAAGCTTGTTTTCTTAAACGCCAATAAAGATCTTTTGAATAATAGTTCTTAAGTTTGTATATTTAGCTAATAAATTTAAATTATAATTGCCATGCGCAATAACTTAGTTGATTCATTTCTTTAGTATTTCGTAGTATTGTTTTGCAAAACTAAACTTTCTTGGTATATTCTAGCATTAGTAAATTAGTGTCAATAGTATGCTACATCCTCTGTTATGTTGCAATTCCTAGTAATAAATCTTGCACTAATTTTATTTCACTTTTTTGAAAATATTATGCCTTATAAGCAAAGGTGGGCACCCGGGCCGCCTCAAAAAGGACCGACGGTCCCGGTCCCGGTCCTTGCCTCAAACTGGACCGACGGTCCCTGTCACGGTCCTTTCTGAAAATAGGACCTAGGAACGACTCGGTCCTCGGTCCTTATATATAATATAAGTGAAAAATTTGATTAAAATGAAAAATTGCCGGGATTGCCGGGTTCAGTTTGTTGGTTTACGTCGTCGTCGTTGGCCTAGGCAAGCTACGGCTTGGGACCGTAGCGCATCTATCCGGTATAGGTTAACCTGGATGATGTAGCCATAAGCACTGCCGCTAGTTAAGTGCCAACCAGTGATTATCTCACTAGCCGTATTGAGTCCGTTAGGCGAAACTGCGACAGTACCAAAGGTGGAAAATATAACCTTGGTTTTCTATTATTTATTTGTAAAATGGACATGGTATTAGATTAAAATAATTATTTGAATATAAATAATTAACTGACAATTGTGATATATAATTAATTATGTTTACATACAATAAAATAATATAGTATACATAAAATTAGTATTAATGTGGTTCACAATTGAATTATGAGGGTAACTAATTTAAAATGAATTTATACTATTCCGAAATTCAAGACGGTAAAATTAACATTTATCTTGAAACTAAAATAAGAGTATTCACTACACACTCCCCCACCAGAGAGGAAGTTCAAAGAGTTCCGAACGACACAGATTTCCGCTGAACCTTTTTGGTAGCTACTGTACCTCACTTAAGGTTGATTCCAAAAACGCAGGCTTAAGACGATCGATAGAAACCTTGTCGACCTTGGAACCGCGCTGGATGAGAAATGATTTGCGCGTACGTCGGAGAACTTCATAGGGTCCGTCATATGGACATTGGAGAGGCCGTTTTGGGACAGGTACACGAACGAAAACGTGGGTGCAAGACTGGAGGGCTGGGGAAACAAAGATGTTCTGTTGGCTAGTCAATCGAGGGGGAACAGGCTGAAGGGACTGCATGTGAGAGGAAAGTGTTTGAGCGAATTCCGTAGGATCACATGACTTATCCCCTGCAGTGAAGTAGCCACCTGGTAGCCGCAGTGTTGTTCCATAGACTAGTTCAGCCGCTGTAGTCTTCAGATCACTCTTAAATGCAGAGCGAATACCAAGCAACACGAGTGGAAGCTTATCCATCCAATGGGAGTCTTCGTGACACATAAGGGATGACTTCAGCTGGCGATGGAAGCGTTCGACGAGGCCGTTAGCTTGCGGATGATACGCACAGGTATGCGCATGTACTGTACCCAACAAGCTGGTAAACTTCTTCCAAAGCGAAGACTCAAATTGGCGACCTTGGTCAGTGATGACTTTTGTCGGCAATCCAAATCTTGATACCCATCCATGAAGAAAGGCTCTTGCAACAGTGTCCGCTTGGATATCAGGAAGTGGGATGGCTTCAGGCCATCTGGAAAAGCGTCGAGACAGGTGAGCAGATAACGTTGGCCTTGAATCACTGGAAGAGGGCCAACAATGTCTACATGAATTACCTCAAATCGCTGGGATGGGGGCGGAAATGCGTCAAAGGGGGACCTGGTGTGCCTTTGGACTTTGGCACGCTGGCAGGCAAGGCACGTTTTGGTCCAATGTTTGACATCCTTCCGCATCGAGGGCCAAACAAAGCGAGAGGTAACCAGGTGTTGCGAAGCACGGATACCAGGATGGGAGGGCTTATGAAGATCCGTGAAGACTGCTTTTCTGTGACATGGAGGGACATAAGGGCGAATAGCAGCTGTTGATACGTCGCAATAGAGGGGCACAGACAATCCTGGCATACTCATTTTCTTGAGGGAAAGTGAGTGAGTGGAGTCTTCTCTGAGCAGGTCTTGTAGTTCCGTATCCTTATCTTGATCCTGTGCAATAGCATTCCACAGTGTAGAGCTGAGGGTAACAGAAGTAATCTCTATTCTTGAAAGTGCATCCGCTGGAGTGTTCAAGACACCTTTGATGTGGCGGATATCTGTGGTAAATTGCGAGATATAATCGAGTTGCCTGATGACTCTGGGAGAGTGGTTACAGCTGTTTTTATTGAAGACAGTGACCAAAGGTTTGTGGTCGGTAAAAACACAAAACTCTCGGCCTTCAAGGAAATGTTGAAAATGCTTCACGTTTAAGTAAATAGCAAGAAGTTCACGTCCGAAAGCACTATAACGCGTTTGGGCTGGCTGCAGCTTTTTCGAGTAAAACGCGATGGGTGCTTGTTGACCGTTAATGGTTTGTTCCAACACTCCACCGATCGCAACATCTGAGCATCGACCGTCAGAGTTAGGGGGGCATCACTGATAGGAAATGACAGAGACAATGCACTATTGATAGCATTTTTGGCATTGTCGAACGCCTGTAAACTATCGCTACACCATACCAATTTCGTTACCTTGCGTTTGTGTGTGATCATAGCGTGTAGAGGAGCAAGAACACTGGCACAGTTTTTAATGAACTTGTGGTAATAATTTACCAAACCTAGAAACCGACGTAACTCACGCTGATTATTTGGCATAGGGTAATTTTTTATCACTTCACACTTGTCCTGAAGGGGGTAATTCCGTGCTGCGAAATCGTGTGACCAAGAAATTCCAAGGTTGGCTGTGCAAACACACACTTAGATGCATTAATAGTAACACCGTATTGTTCTAAGCGTTGAAAGAGGAGTGAAAGATGTTCCTTATGTTCCTCTTCCGTTGAGCTGGCCACAAGCAAATCATCGATGTAGGCATAAACAAAGTCTAAGCCTCTGGTGACCTCATCTATAAACCTCTGAAAGGTTTGCGCAGCATTCCGTAGCCCGAACGGCATCTTCACAAATTCGAATAACCCAAATGGTGTACAAACTGCAGTCTTGGGAATATCCGAAGGCTCTACGGGAATGTGGTGGAAAGCCTTAACGAGATCTATTTTACTGAAGATAGATTTGCCGTGGAGAAGAGAAGTAAAGTCTTGGACATTTGGTACCGGATATCGGTCCGGGATGGTTGTCGAATTCAAAAACCGGTAATCCCCACATGGTCTCCAGTCTCCTGACTTCTTCTGGACCAGGTGTAGGGGAGAGGACCAACTGCTTTTGGAAGGTCTTATTATCCCAAGATCCATCATAAGCTGGAATTCCGATTTGGCAGCTTTCAGTTTGTCCGGGGCAAGACGTCTGGGTTTTGCAAACACAGGGGGACCTTTTGTTGTAATGTGATGGGTAATGGTGTGCTTAATGGTATCACCCATCTGCATCGGTTGAAGAATTCCTGGATATCGCTGGAAAAGGCACTGGTACATGGAATTAGGGGGAACGAGGGAAAGTGCAGAGTTCGAGGCGTCCGGAAGGGCAACCTGTTTGGCAAGAACAGAAAGCAGTGTGGCCTGGTCGCATAAGCGTCGCTTGTCAAGATCCACCAGGAGTTTGAAATGCTGGAGGAAGTCAGCGCCGATTATGGGATGCCGCACTTGAGCACAGATGAAAATCCACTTGAAGGATCGGTGAAGGCCCAAGTTTAGTTCACGCGACTGAGTACCGTACGTGGGTATGCGTGAACCGTTAGCAGCGTATAGAGGCGGAGATTCCGAGTGCGTATGACCAGATTTTTGAGGGAATACACTGACTGACGCTCCGGTATCGACCAAGAAATTGACACCAGAGTTCCTGTCCTTTATGAATAACAGGTTGGCAGTGCGAGTACTAGACGCCATTAGGACTCGCTGCTGGGGTTTTCCGACGAAAAATTGCAAGGGGAGATGCACTTCCTAGCCTTCTTTCCAAATTTGGCGTGGTAGAAGCAGATCTTCCCGGAACTCGAACGATGCCTCTTCGTAAATCTTGACCGAGAATGGCTTCTTTGCCGTTGATTTTGTAGCAGAGAACAAACGTGGTTGAGTTGTTGACTTAACTCTTTCACTTTCAACTCCCTTCCGATTGTGTGTTCACGTTGTTGACCGGAGCTGTGTCAATCTCCTACTTTGTCGCAGTTTCTGCTAGTTTATCAACTGGAGTAGCAGGATCCATAGTGGCCAAGACACGCTGAGCTGATGGAGGAAGTTTCTGCAAGAACAACTGTCTAAAGATGTCCTTATCGAAGGTTTGTGCGCGTTCGCCTAGAGCGCACTGCATAGCCCTCAGCATTTGAGTGGGCTTACGGTCTCCAAGTTCTTCTTTTGAGATTACTGATGTAGTTTTCACACGCTCGGAGACAGTGGTGCGGCACAGGATGGCAGACTTCTCCTATGCTTGCTGACGTACAAGCAAGACGACAAGTTACCAACGAAGGAGTGGAGGTTGAGACGAGCGCAGGGGCAGGGGTGAGGGCAGAGGGCACGAGCGACATTACAGTCTGGTCCTAGTCGCTCGGGTGAAGGGGGTGATGGGCACGAACGACGTTCAGTCCTGGTCCTAGTCGCTCGGATGAAGGGGGTGATGGGCACGAACGACGTTACAGTCTAATCCTAGTCGTTCGGGTAAAAGGGGGAATCCAACTCCGGGATCACCAATTGTTGGTTTACGTCGTCGTCGTTGCCTAGGCAAGCTACGGCTTGGGACCGTAGCGCATCTATCCGGTATAGGTTAACCTGGATGATGTAGCCATAAGCACTGCCGCTAGTTAAGTGCCAACCAGTGATTATCTCACTAGCCGTATTGAGTCCGTTAGGCGAAACTGCGACAGTACCAAAGGTGGAAAATATAACCCTTGGTTTTCTATTATTTATTTGTAAAATGGACATGGTATTAGATTAAAATAATTATTTGAATATAAATAATTAACTGACAATTGTGATATATAATTAATTATGTTTACATACAATAAAATAATATAGTATACATAAAATTAGTATTAATGTGGTTCACAATTGAATTATGAGGGGTAACTAATTTAAAATGAATTTATAGCTATTCCGAAATTCAAGACGGTAAAATTAACATTTAACTTGAAACTAAAATAAGAGTATTCACTACAAGTTCTTCCGCTAGGAGCTCCAGTTGCTTGACTTGAAGTTGAAGCACTAACATCAGTAGATTCTTCGTCTCCTCCAGGTGTTGAAACAAGTTTCAGTTCAGTCTCAATCTCTTTCTGAGTCTTCTGGAGGAAACGATCCATCTTCTTTAGAACTTCAAATAATCACTAAACACACTAAAATCACTAAAAAAGACCGTCCGGACCGGACCGTCCGAAATTGCTTAAAAATGGACCGTCGCTCCTCATTTCGGTCCTCACTGAGAGAAGGACCGACTTTCCCGCTCACGGTCCTTAAAAAGGACCGAGTTCCTGGAGTTCGGTCCTTTTGGAACTCGGTCCTGCCCACCTTTGCTTATAAGTCATAACAACGCAATGAAGGCATGCATAGACTTCATAGCCTATGCAGTATGCATTAACCAGTTGCAGGGCCGTAACTAGGGTTTAGAAATTAGTTAGGTACAGATTTTTTTCGAGCGCGGCGGGACGAGCAAAATTCAGACCAAAATGACATCTACAAACACAACCCAAGCTATACACTAAACACAAAACGCTCGACGCTCCCTCTTTTCAAAAGAAAAGCGGTAATATGCGTTTCATACACGGAGAACGGTTCAGTCTCTTTTTCTTTTTTTAGGAAATAATTACCGAGGTCCGGACCTCGGTGACCTCATAGGTAGTTACGGCCTTGACCAGTGGATACAAACTAACACATACTCGCACAAGCGAATGTTTATATAATATAATATTTTATGTATATATAAATTATAATATACCTATGCATATATATAATATATTTACATTTCATTAAAAGTAACGGTAACGAGTAACGGTGCCATTACTCGTTACTTTTTAAAAAGGTAACTAACGATAACGGCGTTACATTTAGACTGTAGTAACGGTAACGGCATTACATTTATAAAGTAACGAGCACAGCAGTGCTCCTAACTTTGCATACTGCAAGGTTAGTATTGCTCCCCTCCTCCGATAACTTTGTTGCACCTCCAAATTTAGAAGTCAAGCTGCTCTTTCTGTGACGTCAATGAGCTCTTTAGTGATGCCACTCACTAACACTATCAGGCAATCAGCGTAACTACTTTATTAAATCGTTACAGTTCGTAATTTCCTCTTTGGGCCTATTTAGCACTAAATTTTGACCGACATAAAGTAGTGTTTATTGTTTATATGATAGCTAGATTGAAGATTTATATTAGTCTTCCTTTCAATTTAGTTTTCAGTAAATTTAATATTACCTCTTAGAAAATGAAAGATTCGAAGGGGCTCTATAATTTACATAATTTTTATTGAACCTTTAATAAACGATTCAAAACTTGTGTGAAACTTGGCCTACAAATTAAATTTAATAAGCTTCTAAATACATCCTAAAATTCTAATATTGATTTTCCAGTCAATAAGCTAAAATGTATTTAAAATGCTTTAAAACAGTAATTAAAAGTAGTCACAGGTCATTTCTATCCAAGAATTAATTTGGCCCAGTCTTCTGAACAAATTGGGTGAACCCTGACTCAACCAAATTCGATTTAACCTAACCTAACTTCACCCAACTTAACCCTAAAAGGACGACCGATAGATATTGGTAACCTTTCAAATACACGCATTCATAACTTAACCCTACAAACAATTCCGGCGTTAAAGGGTTAAGTTAGCCTAACCTGGCGGATCTGATTCTTGAGTAGGAAAGACTGTTGACCATAATTTACAATTTATACACTACTATTTATATAAGCAAACTTATTTTATATCAAGTATCTTGTAAAAAAAAATATATAGTTATACCACGCGACACGTCTTTCCTAGGATGGCTCAAAAGTCAGGAGTCAAAGGGTCATCATTGCATAAATTACAAAATTTTAACTAAAAAAATTATAAATTTGTTAACTAAAGTAATTTTTACTTAAAAATAGTGGCGACCATAGAACGGAAAAGATCCATTCTCTCTGGCCCCTTTGACAACTAACTTTTGCGCCACCCTGTGTATATATATATATATATATATATGTATATATATATATATATATATATATAATAGTACTCTTGTAAAACAAAGGAATCACTTTTTGCCGTGCATCTTTCTTGTGTTAACTTATTCGTATAGAAACCAGTACTCGTTACCATGACAACAAATTTGTGATGGCAACTTTATTCTATTGATTTATTTTCATTCTTGACGATCCTTCGTATTTCTTGTAGTAAGTTTATTAAACTGTAAACAAAGTAAACTATTTACAAGTTGAGCGCCAAGTCATAATGTATCTCTCTCTCTCTCTCTCTCTCTCTAATATATATATATATATATATATGATAAAAAAACCACGAAGGAAAGGAAACACACAATGGTGCTCAAGCGCTTTCGTCTAATGACATCCTCAGGAACACTGAGGATGTCATTAGATGAAAATGCTTGAGCACCATTCTGTTTCCTTTCCTTCGTGGTTTTTTTCATCATAAATATTTTTCACATGTTACTTTTGTGAAATAATTTTCATATGTATATATATAAAGATATTTTTAAAACGATGTAATTCAGGGTACGAGCAGCTCGTAGCATCATTGTCAAGTATACAGAGGGTCAACGTACTAACGTGGCTCATCACCACTAGAAGTAACAGTAATTTAGTTTCGTCTAAAAAATTTATTGTTGAAAATGAAAATGACAAATGCGTTTAATTTCTGGGTCTAAAAACTAGGAGATCCACAAATCAACTCAAATTTGAAGTTTTTACCAAGCCTACTAATAATAATAATAATAATTCATCTGCCACTTGTATTCTGACCATTAGTCCTCGATAAAATCTTCAATTTTCCTTTGTTTCTCAGAGTATATATATATATATATATATATATATATGCGCCTCGGTGGTATAGTGGTTAGCGTCGCTGACTACGAATCCATCGGCCCCGGGATCGAGACCCGGTGACGGCAGCCGTCGCGCAGCAAAACCCAGCTGTTCATCCTTCCACACAATAAAGAAAAAAATTGGTTGGGAGATAAATGGGAACCTTTGGTAGCCTAGTGGTTAAGACTTTGGGCTGCTGGTGGGGCGTGGTTCGGATTCCACGTTAAACTGTAGGTCTAAGTTGGAGTGACGAGCTTGACCTTCGTCAGAATGAACAATTCGGGCGGAAGCAAAATCAAGGTTATATATAAGCACCAGTCAAAAGTAAATGAAGTTAAGGTTCTTGGCATCAAGTTAGGTGATACATTAAATTTTAAAAAACCACATACCAAAACAAACCTAAAACATCTAGATTTCTCTACATAATATTCAATCTGAAGAAAAAAAAAAAATGCTCTCCTTATACTGTATTACTATACTTCGCACATTCACAGGGTGATTGATTACTCCGCATAAAACCAACGATAATCATAGTACAGGATATTCCATTAATTTCATGCACAAACCAAATTATTCAATCCAAACTGCAGGAGATATATGGAACTCTGTAGCTATAAATGTCAGACAAGCATTATTATTAATTATCATTAATTTCGTTTCGCATATCACTAAAGCAACACTTTATAAACTCCTATTAACGTACAACGTCCCAGTTGCATATTTTTTATGCAGAAAAGAGGGTCCAAAGGCGAACGCCCACAAAACGCCTCCCCCCCCCCCCAAATAGAGGAAGAAAAGAGCCAAAATCAAGGTCCAAAGGTTTGCGAGATGCACGGACACTCTGTGTTTGAAAGATTGGAGGCCATATACTGGGAAAGATGCATTAGGAAAGATTGTTTCAGAGTTGACCGGTTGAGTTAATGAAAGAGTGAAAATATCGATTAACCGTTGCATTAGATAGACAGGAGAGTGAGCCGGAGGACGACGTACGTAGAGAGAGGGAGCAACGAGGGGAAAGAAACGAAAAGCTTCGCGCGTCGGGGACGACGGATAAGGCGCCGAAGGCACCCGGAAGGACCCGTCTCGGGAGACGATCCACTGACTAGTTAGCAGGGTAGAGTAGAGGGTAGAGAGTTGAACAGAAAAGGAATGAGAATGTCTTGAAAATCAGGTACTGCATGCTCCCCTTAAAGGAGGAGGCATGCAGTAAAAGAGTTCAGAAGAGCAGTGTCCGTTATAACAGCGATAGTAAAGAGAGAGCGAGGCAACATTACAGCGAAAGAAAGAGGGATTGAAGACAGTCAGTAAGAGGAGGAGAACTGATCAGACGAAAAGCCTTTGATTCCACCCAGTCAAGTTGGGCTGTGTGGGTTGAGCCACCCCACACATGAGAAGCCTACGCCATACAGGGGCAGACAAGACCCTTGTACATAGACAGCAACTGAGACTCAGGGGCGTACCCAGAAATTTGCCAAGGGGGGGGGGCGAACTTGGAACTAATCGTAGAAGTATAATTGAAATAGAGATAAATAATTTTTATGTACGTTCAAGATGAGCTTATCGTTCAGTTAGAGATAATTAACTAGCTAATGCTAAGACACATTATGAATAAAAATATAAAAATTATATTCTAAAAAATATAAAATTATGATAAAAACTCATTAGTAACATAATATTCAATGAAAACAGCAATTAGGATGCTCAGATTTGTATTAACATAAGAAAAAAAAGTGCTAATTTCGAGATTAAGCATTTCCTTGGACTGTTACCTTTTATAAAAGAAAATTACTCTCAGGGCCGGATTAAGAGTTTTCGGGATCCTAAGCCATTTTAGATTTTTTAGTAGTAGGGGAGGTAAGAGCTAGCGCCGAAGGCGCCGAATTTTTTCACTTTCATTCTCATCCTGTTGTAACCTAGCAATTTTACTGGGAAAATAATAATTTATTAGCTCAAGGGGGCGATCGCCCCTGTCGCCCTCCCCTTCGGTACGCGTCTGAATTACTGAGTCAGGGTGAAAAACCTGCGGAGCCGGTACAGCACATCTGACTTCTGAGAAGCTGTCTTAGAAAGAGAGTATATGTGAACTTCATGAGAAAAGGAAACGCCAAGAATGTTAAGAGAAGGAGAATTGAGTTGTGTATTGTTGAAAGTAAGGGGACAGTTGTGTGGAAGATTGTGACGAGTAGACAGGTGAAGAAACTGAGTTTTTGAAGCATTGAAAACCACAAGGTTTCTCTGCCCCAATCAGAGATAGTAGAAAGATCAGAAGTCAAGTGCACCATACCCGTCTCACGCGAATCATGGAGAGAGTGTTGAGAGGGACGCTTGTGAAGCGGGTGGAGAAGAATGGTAGAATCATCGGCATATGCATGGATAGGACAGGAAGTGCTACTTAATACTAGATCATTGATAAATAAAAACGAAAAAAGTGGGTGACAGGACAGAGCCCTGAGGAACACCATTATTAATAACTTCTGGACAAGAACAGTGACTCTCTACAACCGCAGCTATAGATCGGTGAGATGGGAAATCAGAGATGAAGGTATAGATAGAAGGATAGAAACCGAAGGAGGGCAGTTTGGAAATTAAAGATTTGTGCCAGACTCTATCAAAAGTTTTTGCTGTGTTTAGTGCAAAAGCAAAAGTTTCACCGAAATCCCAAAAAGATGATGACCAAGAGTCAGAGATATGCAAGAAGATCGTCAGTAGAGCACCCTAGCGGAACCCATGCTGACGATCTGGAAGAAGATTGTGAAAAGAAAGGTGTTTAAGAATTTTCCTATTCAGGACATTTTAAAATATTTTAGAAAGGCAAGAAATCAAAGAAATTGGACGATGATTGGAGGGTTGAGAGCGGTCACTCTTCTTTGGGACAGGCTGAATAAAAGCAAACTTCCAATAGGAAGGAAAAGTACTACTGTAGATGAGAGACAAAGACGAAAGAGTTTAAATAGGTAGGGTTTCAGCACAGAAACACAGTTCTTAAGAACCACCATCAGGACCGCACGCCTTCCTTGAGTTGAGCCCAGATAGGGCAGAAAAAAACTTCTTTGGAAGCGATTCTAATTTTAGACATAATTGAGTCAGAGGGAGGATGAGATGGAAGCACAGTACCGAATCGTCCAGGGTTGAGTTGGAGGCGAAAGTTTGAGCGAAGAGTTCAGCTTTATCAAGAAAAGAGACGGCAACTGAGCTGTCAGAATAGAATTGATAAAGAATTGATAAAGAATTTAATACAAGAATGGCTGCCACCGTAAATGGGCGTTTTGTTTCGAATAGGTTAATTACTTATTTACAGGTTTTCTCTATACGAAATAACGCCTTCCTTACTCTGAGCACACGGTCTGGCTGAGGGAAATGAAAACACTCGCTTTTCCTAAAAATTTTTTATTAATTTTGCTCTTGTAATTTACGGGTGAGGTTTTTAATTTATTGTTAATTTAACCTACGAGAGAGAGAGAGAGAGAGAGAGAGAGAACGGGTAAGAAATGTACTTACATAATCGACATTACATTTCTGGTTTATTATTTGTACAATTTCACACTAGAATTTAACACATCCTGCACCCTTACCACAAGGAAGGAATGTTCTTTTTTTTTCGTGAAAAAGGGCACTCAACCTAAACTGTTATACATTCTCTTACTGGTTAAAAGAAAAGGCCACACTGTAAGCTTTTACATGATTGGTTACCTTTTAAAATCCCTAAACTCTACCTCTCGCCTTTGTTTTGAAATACAGTAATCGTGATCCACAGTGATCAACATTTTACCCGTTTAATCAACAGTCAAATTAATTAACAAATCATATTAAAATGAATCATATTAAATTTCGTATACGATACCACCCGATGACAGCGGCCGGGAGCGAACCACCGCCACACCGCTCGGAATACGCCACCGTAACCACTGAACTTAGCGGACCCCATAATGATGATAATGAAGAATTTATTGTAACTCTTTTTTCCAGAATTCGAGGCACTTTGCAGAATTTGTGTCCATTTTAAGTCTTGTTGAGGCGTAATTTTCGTGCGAAATGTCAGCATTGAAAAAAGTAAATTGTCGATAATTAGGGGAAGAAGTGTTGTAGAGAGAGGGGGGAGGGGGGCTTAAGTCCCTTTTCTAGTAATTATTGAGCTCTCGCTAAATAAATTCTCTTGAAATGTTTATGTAGAGAAATTTTACATATTACAAAATCCTCCCAAAGAACAGATAGATTCTGATATATATATATATATATATATATATATATATTAATATATATAATTTTTAGAGACTTACCTTAAACAAAAAATATATTTAGTTATTTACAGTTATACAAATTCGTCTGTGCTTTACCACTGGCACTTTGTCTGTTATTAAAACTTGTGATATTCCCTATTCTACAGAATATAATGATTAAAATATTTACAAATAAACAATTACTTATTAGACTGTATGCACTGTAGTTTAAATCCGGTACTTGTCACTTAGCTTGACGAGATCAAAATGAAACTCCATTCGTGGCTCCATGCTCTACAAGTATAAATATCAATGAAATTGTCATAGTAACCTTTGCAGAGCAACAAAACCAAATCAACAGACTATATCCGATAAAGTAGAATTATGAATTAATCGTAGCTTGAATCGATGTGAAAAAGCGGGGCGTTTCTTCTACTTATGAACTAATGTGTTATAATTTGTTCGTAAAGCCAATCAAGCCTAAATTGTCAGGAATTTTGCGTAAGGCCTGTGACCTTTAATCACAGGCATTACACGTTACAAAACAAACTTCGCCGAAACTAGCCTTTACGGAGTGATTTAAGGTCACAGGCTTTATGTGAAATGCCTAAAAATTTTACGCATTACGTGAAGTGACAGGTTTCGCGCATTGACTTCATCATATATAAAGAAACATTATGGCGCCAATGTATGCTCGCGTTTTGAATATATTTTTTTATGCACGAAGAAGGGGCCAAGGGCGAGCGCCTGCAAAAATGCTCCCCACAAAAGGAGAGAGCCGAAATTAAGGTATCAAAAACGATGCCTTTTTTTTTTAAGAGATTGAGTTGTGTGTAAGGTGCATGATTACATATGACGTCGAGAGTTTTATAATTACGACCAGACCCAATAATCACTTCAGTATTTGTGAAATACGAGTTGTCTTGCAAATGTATTTGAGAGGTTAATATAATCGATGTAATTCTAGATTTAAATTTGAAAGCGATATATATATATATATATATATATATATGTATGTTAAACACAGACCGTGCATGGAACAAGGAACTCTTCTGGGAAAATTAAATCCACTATAGTCCGAATAAGTAATGGTAAATGACAAATACCACAGTTTTTCTTTTTCATGATGCTAGCCCGACGTGGGCAACGGGTCTCTCGCAAAGAGATCCCATAAATATAGCTTCCCTCACCAGCTATCTGCAAAGCAGACAGGATCCAGCTTTGGGACATGGACCTAGAGTTTAAAGCAAGCCTAGTCCCTACATTCAGAACCTCTATATAAGTAAAAGACTCGTTGCATTCACGTCGGATTGAATAAACAAAGAAAAAGGGGTAACTATTGTATTTTTAGCCAAAAAAAACAAAACTTAAACCATTACTTATTCGGACTATAGTGGATTTAATTTTCCCAGAAGAGTTCCTTGTTCCATGCACGGTCTGTGTTTAACATATAAATTTCTCAGGGGACCATTCTGAGTTTGTGTATATTAAACGGACGTGTTACGTGCCTTGAAAAATGGACGCTCAATGTCCCGGTTGAGGTTTAAGTTTTGGTTTTTTTGGCTAAAAATACAATAGTTACCCCTTTTTCTTTGTTTATTCAATCCGACGTGAATGCAACGAGTCTTTTACTTATATAGAGGTTCTGAATGTAGGGACTAGGCTTGCTTTAAACCCTAGGTCCATGTCCCAAAGCTGGATCCTGTCTGCTTTGCAGATAGCTGGTGAGGGAAGCTATATTTATGGGATCTCTTTGCGAGAGACCCGTTGCCCACGTCGGGCTAGCATCATGAAAAAGAAAAACTGTGGTATTTGTCATTTACCATTACTTATTCGGACTATAGTGGATTTAATTTTCCTAGAAGAGTTCCTTGTTCCATGCACGGTCTGTGTTTAACATATAAATTTCTCAGGGGACCATTCTGAGTTTGTGTGTATATATATATATATATATACAGGGCCGTAGCTAATGGTAATCTCCAGGGGAGGCTACTGGTAATCTAGAGGAGGCTACATATACCGATAAAGGGAATTCTTTGTAAAAATAAAACACGTGTTAAAGTTAAAATTTTATATATACGCATTTATTGGGCGAGGTCAATTAGACAATTACAAAACTGAATTATAATTGTAAAACTACTTTTGGTAAACAACGTGTTAGAATGTAAAAAGTTTAAACAAACGAAACGTGACTTAGATACAGTAGAAAATACAAATTGGTAATAATTATAAAATAGTATAATGCATTGCCGTAATTTTTCTTTTATTCCAGTCTGTTATTAAGTTATTGAAAAATAAACAACAACAGAAACATTGGTTCCAAATTTAAGAACAAAATACAGTACTTGAGTACACTAATAAAAAAATTAAAATTACTTCAAAACAGTTGCAACTTTGTTTTTCTGATCATTAAATTTTCTTAAAAGAATATCCATAGTGATTGCTTTCGTGCGTTCTTTCTCAAATGCCAGTAGAACTAAATTTGCCTAAAAGGGGAGGCCCAAAATTTTTCAGGGGGAGGCTCAGCCACTCCTGGTGGCCCCCAAGCTACGGCCCTGTATATATATATATATATATATATATATATATACTGTATATACACACACAAACACACGGTGTTTCAGAACCGGTCTGCCATATTTTTGGGGTAATGCAACATAGGTGCTATTTCCAATCGTTGCGGAACTACGGACGTTTTAAGGTGCACGGAAAAAAATAAACGAGAGTATTAATCTGATGTATTTATTACTACATTTTATGAGATACACCTTATAAATGTTCGAAATGTTCTCCTCGGTTTTCAATGCACAACTTTGCTCGTTCCAAATAAGAATCCACTGCCCATTGAATCATTTCGGGGTGTTCTCGTATGTAAGCAGCGGCATCCATAATCTGACGCAAGAGCTCCTCTCTCGTTTGTACTTTGGTCTCGTAGACCATCTCTTTCATAAGGCCTCATAAAAAGAAATCTAACGGGGTTAGGTGCGGAGATCTCGGGGGGCCACGATATTGGACCAGCACGACCAATAAATACATCAGATTAATACTCTCGTTTATTTTTTTCCGTGCACCTTAAAACGTCCGTAGCTACGCAACGATTGGAAATAGCATCTATGTTGTATTAACTTTTTTACTCGATATCATCCCCAAAAGTATGGCAGACCGGTTGTGAAACACCCGGTGTATATATATATACTGTATATATAAAATATCCTTTCCTTTTATTAACCTTTATTGATGTATTCGAACGACGGTTCAGTCGACCCCTCTGCAGCTTCCCGCCTCATTTGTAGGATTTGGTAGAAGAGAGTTGCTGGGGGTTTCACATCATCATAAGGCTTTCGTTATGACTATGTTACGTTGCTTTTTTTTGTTTCGCTTTGCTTTCGCTGTTTTGTTTGCTTTTGCTTTGTATAACAACCGAGTTTCTACTGTCTTCACAGGTTGGGACAGGTCTTCTGTGCATTGAATATATGAGAATGGACCCCGCTGAGGAAGAACAGAAGACGTTACTGATACCAAAGCTTCTTCTGAAGTACTTCAGTATCTGTTAAGAATCGGATACTGAAAGAAATGTGGTGAAGTGCCACGTTTGTGGAACGAAGATCAAGGCTTCCGTGAAGGGCTACCTCAAACCTCATCACACATTTGAAGCGCTATAACAAAAAGAGTTATGCCAGGTACATGAAAGAGAAGGAACATGATGCAGAGAAGAAAAAGAATGCTAGGCTTCACGAAGAAACTCGTGCATTCCATTGCATGTGATCAGTTGCAGCTGAACATTGTGGATAGTTCTACCTTCCGGGATCATCTTCAAGAGGCGGAGCCGAGATGTTATTTCTGCCCGTTCAACAATTAGAAATACACTTCTGCCAGAATACACTGGTAAGATGGAGGCTGCATTGAAAGCGGAATTTGAAGACCTGAGACGAGTTGATTTGACGCTTGATCTGTAGACTAATCGGAAGATGATGTCGTTCGTGGGCGCAACAATTCACTTCATCAACAGCGAGTGGGAACTGAAATCGAGGGTCCTCACTTGTGATGTTTTCGACGGGAGCCTTCAACATTGCACTGCCTACGAGGGGTTGGTTGACCGCTTCACCATTAGAGGAAAAGTGAAGAAAGTCGTGTCGGACCAGAGATGGAAGTAGTAGTATGGGCGCAAAAGCAGAGAGTGCAATTGCAAATGTTGATCAAGTTTGCAAGAGTGCCAACCCCATTTTGTTGCAAGGCACCCCCACAGTGCCAACCCGCTTGTTGCAAGGCACCCCCAAAGGTGGAGGGAGGAATGTTGCAAGAGCAACAAGGGTTATGCAACTTGGAGGCGGAGTTATCCCCCAAGAGAAAGAGAGAGGAAAAGGAGAGAGAGGAAGAGAGGTGTTCGCCTGGCAGGAGCCAAGCGCATATTAAGACTTCAGCCGAGCGGACGTTGTCTTATAGGCTCCTAATCAGCCAGTCAGCTTAATCAGCCAGTGCCT
>JAJOZX010001283.1:602500-642500 GCA_023014485.1 Bathynomus jamesi | reverse complement strand
CCAAATCGTTAATAACATCAATAACGTAAATTTTGACAAACTGTTCACTTTCGATAATAGCAATACTCGTAATAACGGATTTAAGTTGCGTGGCAGACGTTTCATTACTAATATCGCTAAAAACTTCTTTAAGTTTAAAGTAATTAATAAATGGAATAATCTTCCCGCGCCCGTCGTGAACTCTACCAGCGTTAATATGTTTAAAAACCTTTAGGTAAGCATTTTAAAAATATTAACGTTGTTTAATATAATAATAAAACAATCCCCCTTTTCCCTCCGAGCCGCACCCTTTACCCTCCGAGCCGCACCCTTTTCTCTCCGAGCCGCACCCTTTTCCCTCTCCCTCGTTAGAAATATTAACGTTGTTTAATATAATAAAATCATTAGCAACAGGAGCTCTGGCGGTGGTGATCGAGGATGAGTCTGTTGACGATAATGCCTACGTGTGATGCTAGAAAAAAAAAATTAGACTAACATGAACTTAGATGTAACCCGTAGCGTAAACTAACCCACTTTTTGTTATTCTTTCTACTTTTTCCTCTCTCTCTCCTTATTTGCATGTCTGTAACTCTCTTCATTGCATATCTGTAGTTTGCATGGTATGATAGTGTTGAGTTAAGAATGTGTTGCATGGTTTGTAATGCGTTCTTATTTTACTTCTTTCCATCTTTCACCCCTTTCCGGCAGAGTGGGCTGCATCCCCTACCTCCCTATGGAGTGGAGGGCTGGTCTGCAACAGCTAGAAGTATTCTCTTCGACTATTTTTCCGACTTGTCGGCAGTGGCCGGCAGATGGTGATGGTGTCTTTCTCTTTCTGAATGAATTTTGACACCGAGTGATAGGTTTTGCTACTTACTTAACCCCTTATTCTCTTCTTTTAACCCCTTACGTTCTTCTTTCTCTCGGGCTAACCTTAGAGTGGATCTTAGGGTCTTTGTTAGCCTTAGCTTCTGTAGATCTGTAGAAACGTATAATCAACAGCATGTTAGTAGAGAAAAAAAAATATATATATACCTATACACACAATTATGTAAAACAACGTTCTGAAAATTGCGGAATGGTAAGCTGTATTATTTCTCGTCATGCGTGAATTAATAAGGTGATATATATATATATATATATATATATATATATATATATACACACACGTCTATTAAAGATTATCCTTTAAAAATAAAATTTGAAACACCTGCTCTACAGGGAGTTTTATTGGCGCCAGGAACCGAACGATAACATTGGATTTAAAATCTCGATAATAAACAACGCCTCGATCGAATCTTATTTCCATTCTCTCAACATCATAAACTTTGGTGTTTGATGAAGCGTTACATCACACATCTTTATTTTTTCAAATTTATTTATTGTACCGAAAGCAAAGGTGATCCTATATATGGACAAATCTCTCTCTCGCTCTCTCTCTCTCTCTCTCTCGCTATATATATATATACACACACACACACACAACTATATTAATCAGCGATCTGCTTGAGATCGTAAACTTTGGGCTAATGATCCGCAACCAGCACGCATCTGTTATTTTTAAATTTATTTATTGTATCGTATAAGAATTCCGCGATACAATAAACTTTTACAGCGGTTTTCTTCATGAATAATTGAATCTGAAATTACCTTCCACTTTTATATTTCAGAGCCATAAACCGATTCACAAACCATCCCTATCTACACCTCTCTCTCTCTCTCTCGGTCGAATACAAGATCAAAAAACAAAGCGTTTCTCTCTCTACGAATGGAAATATCTGACACGCCCAGATTCCATGGGACAACCAATCACAGCCCTGTGGGCGGAGCCCAGGACCTCTGTTTGACCGCTATGCAGGCCTACGCGTTAAGCTCCGTCTAAAATTCACTGATAGCCAATAGCAAGCTCGCGAATCGTGTGTTGTGGGTTGGTCACAAGCCCCCTTTATAAAAAGGGACAGTTCATCTTAGAGCCTCAGTTCGTATGTTTTTTTCGCTTAGTGCTTTTCAAATATACACTATGAGTCAGTTATCGCTCTACAATTCTCCCGATTTGTTTGAAGATCAAGATTTCTACCCATCAGCTGCGCTCCACCTTTTCAACGCTGCAGATCGGAATTAACTTTTATCGACGCAAGTTGTTTCAGAAAATTGTAACGAAATGCAAGAACAGTTCAATGAAGACGATATTAAAATGTAAGTAGTTAATTTGTGATTATATTCTGCCGCTCATTCAGTGTTAACTTATAAAAGGCCACGATAAATGCGTTTTGAAAACTAGTTTGTGTTTATTCTCGGTCTATATATAACGTTTCAACCGGTGTTAGTTAATTTATAAAAAGCCGTAATAAAACGAAGTGAAAAATATTTTTATTCATTCTCTGTTTCCTTCGTGATTATTTCGGCATAATGTTTTTATTTGTACATGATGTTTTTATTTGTACTTTTCTTTATAACACTGGGTAACAAAATTTGAAAAATTTTGTTTATTGTGATTTTTCTGTTGTTTCTTAAATATTTCGGGGCGCTGATTCCAAAAATGATATTGGTTTTTCTCTATCATCAACCGTTTCAAAAATATAGGTTACCACACTTTTCATATGGCAAAGTATATAAAGAAGGCTAACATAAATATTTTCTGAAAATAAAAAACACTATTGGAAATTAATGTTTATTGAGCCAAAATTGTTTGACAAACCCAAAATGGTGCAAAGGATATAATATATATCATGAGGAGAACCGATAAGATAATAACAAGCCTCGTTATGCAGTGTGCGTTCCTTAAAAATGCACTGAAGAACGCGATTTCCGCGTATGAACATTCTTATCCTTTCTGATCAACGACCATACGTAGTCTCCCATCATGGAAGCATCCCAATGGCCCTGGTACCTTTTCTCCATCGTTTGAATATCTTGATGGAATCTTTCGCCATGTTCTTCACTCACATCGCCCAGGTTATCACGAAAAAAGTCTAGATGTGAGTGCAGATAGTGTAATTTTAAAGACATACGGCACCCCATTTTGCCATAGCACTTAATCAAGTTTGACACTAACTCCTTATAGTTTGGTGCTTTATGGTTACCTAAAAACCCACGAACGACATCACGGAAAGCACACCAAGCCTCTTTTTCGATCGGAGTCATCTTGATTTCAAGGTTCTTTGAATTCAACAGCGCCTTGACTTGTGGTCCTACAAAGATGCCAGCCTTGACTTTGGCCTCAGAGAGTTTAGGGAACATGACCCGAATCTGTTGGAAAACTTTCCCCTCCAAAATCTAACGCAGTTACAAACTGCTTAATTAGACCCAACTTAATATGGAGAGGTGGTAGCAGAACTATGTCAGGCTTCACAAGAGGTTCCCTGAGTACATTGTACTTTCCTGGTTGCAGTCCTTCACGTGGAGGCCACTGAACTGTTTTATAGTGCTCAGTTGAAGCAGTGCTATCCCACAGGCAAAGAAAACATGAATATTTAGTAAACCCTCCTTGTAAACGTAACAGGAAACCAATCATTTTGAAATCACCACACACGTCCCAGTTATATTGTTCATACCTGATTTGAGTGAGCAGTTGTTTGACATTTTCATAGTCCTCTTTCATTTGAACAGAATGTGCAACTGATATAGATGAATATTTGTTCCCATTGTGGAGTAGAACAGCTTTTAAACTCCGAGTTGAACTGTCAATAAACAGGCGCCACTCTGAGGGTATATGTGTTAACCCAATAGCTGTGAATAGACCATTAACCTCGCTGCAATAAAAGAGAGAGCCATTGACATCGTAGAACCTTGCAAACTCTTCATGCTGCTTTCGGTATACAGTGCTCTTGCAGTCTTCTCCAAGCAAATTCCACTCTTTTTGTCGGGAGGTCAGAAGCTAAGACCCTGATTTCGTCAGACCCAAATCTCTAATTAAGTTGTCCAATTCCCTCTGATTTGGAAAGTGAGGGTTTGTACTGAAAGTTACTGTATACTCTTCATCATGACTGTCCTCACCAGCCGACATCTCAGATGAGCTAGCTGCATCCTCATTTTCAACCTGCAAAGCAAAGAAACAAAATATAGGCATACCTATATATGTAGAAGAGCATCAGCACTAAGAAAAATCGACATATAATGACCCACAGTCTGTAAATACAGAAGGTAAAGTAACGGATAGATACCTGTTCTGGTGGACGTGGTATTGGAAGACCTTCGCCATGTGGTACAAGAGCTATGGACGACGCTATGCTTGGATACTGAAGAGTCTGCCTTCCTTTAACTTTCCTGTACTTAGAAACATCTACCATGCAGTAGTAGCAATCGTCGTGGTGGCTCTTTGGTTCTCTCCATAATCTGGGTACCGCAAAGGGCATTGCCTTGCGTACTCCCCGCAGCCACCCTTCAAGTGTGGAGCGGCAGCTTCCACAGATCACATGGGGTGCCCAGGGCTTATCTTGGTCACCCATAGGCATACCAAAATAGAGCCGATACGCGATCCAGAACTTTGTGCCTTTCACAATCTTGTGCGATACTTGCTTGGGGCCTATGTAATACCCACAAACGTAGCAGAATATATTCGGCGAGTGTTTACAAGCTCTAGTTGCCATTCTCTTTACCAAACTGTACATTAATCATAACCTGCAGATATAGAGAAGATTTATTAAATCTGCAACAGATTACAGATTCCAGAAAAAAGATGTATTCACAACACTGAAATAATGTTCGCAATAAAAAAGGATCGATAACACTCAAATCGTCAGCACAGAGAAGCACAGAAACACAGTACCTCAGTGCTGGTAACCATCAGACAAACAACCTGCTTTCTTTGTGTGCTCACACTTACTGACTTCTCAGATTCTGCGCTCTTCTTTATATAGCACAGTGGAAGTTTCTGGCAATTTCTAGAGCAAGAAACTGTCAACGAACATCCGGATTGTTCTCAACAATTCCTGATTATTCTGATATTGCTGCGCCCATAATAACATTATACTGGTAAAACATGAAAAATGGATTATCTCTGAAACCATTGATGATACACACAAACCAAGGCCAGATTTGGACTCAGCGCCCACAAATGCATATAAAAACATAAAAAATTCTATATAAACAGAATCAGTGTTACACAGTGTAATTTAAAAATTTACAGAAAGTTGTACAGGTAGAATTTTAAAATTACCAAAACTATTAAGAATTGTCTGCGGGTTCGAGACCCGTTGCAGGCAGATAGAGCATAGCACATCCAGCTAATCTTACTTTTGAGCTGTAAATTAGCGTACTTGCTTTTAATTATTCTCCGAGATGTCTTAGACACCCAGCTAATCTTCCTTTTGAGCTGTAAATTGGTGCACTAGCTATTAATTATGCTGTTTCCTTCGTGGTTATTTCGGCATATAATATGTTGGAGCTTTAATAATACTTTTCTCGATAATTTAAAGACAGCGCCGCAGTAGGATTTTAAAATTACTAAAACTTTTAAGAATTACCTGCTTTTTTATTATAATTTTTAAAATTCGTGGAATTTTATCTTATTGTAGCTCTTTAATTAAACTAATTTAATTTTACTTAAATTTATAGGACCGATACGGAACTTGATCGTGTTATAGCTACTTTTCGTTGTGATGAAAGTGGAATAAATGCTATGGATGCTTTACCCCACAACCAAAACAGCGATCTGAACACAGAGGTCGTGGTATTGGCTCACATCCGGTCCAACGAGTGCCAGGTCATCGGGGAACTAATGTAAGTATTTTTGGGGGGGGGGGGAGTTAAGAACAAAACACATTGTATTTTCATTTAATTTATTAAATGGTTGAAAACATGTACAAAGCGGAACCATTGTCCATTAAATAAGTCTTAACGGGTACAAAGAGGCCTTTACACAATATAGCTATGCACATTTACACAAAACAGCGGGTGCCAACATATGGGAACCTTTTTTTTATCTGTCTGCATACCATTTTATCGTTCATTTTAGTGTCGCACAAATCGAATAATTTTTAAAAATTTATAAATCCCTTCCCACGTGACATGTGCATGAGAAATGAGAGGGCGTACATCCCGCACGTGTTACTATAATATCGTTGAAGGCGATACGGGTTCCATACAATCTCAGGTACATGTATCTGTTCGATAAACTGCACAACCACAGAATCATTCCAGGGCTGAGTGCCGAGTGAGTCAAAATAGTACATTCTTTCCCTATTTTTAAAATAGATTGCAAACCAATGAATCCCCTCACCCCCCACAATGTCGGTGTTAACGATAATCCCGTACCAGTTTCTCGTAGTTGGCAACTTCAATATTTCATTCTTCGCAAACACACCGATAAATTTTGAGCGTTGTGAATCGGTCACTTTTCATTAATCTCTGGAGTGTATTCGCGTCCATTTTAAAAGTCTGTCACCACATTCCTGAAACGATCAACTTCTATTAGTGCCTGTGATTCGAGGTAAACTAGTACACTTATAGGCGCGTCTATAGGCTTGGCAAATTCCAACCTGACTGAGATGTTTCCACTCTGTTGTGGACTTAAGTGCGTATTTACACTAGCAGACAAGTCAGGCGGGAACACAGCGTCTGATGAGTAATCAACAGTCATAGTACAGTAAAATGCCCAATTAACAGGGTTCAGATCAAACTATACACGGTGTCCGCCGGGTTGGCATCGAAGCACCTAGAAAACATGGCCCTTGGAGTCCTACCTAAAAGGATATTAATTGGAATGCAGGACCACGCCTCGACGAATGGAAAATATAAAGAGTGCCTTTAAATTCGAGAATTTCGGCCTTAAAAATATGACTCTATACGTAAATGGCATCGCTTTGGGAGCGTGTATCAAGTCTTTCTCAATTTCTATTTGTTTTGGCGAACTTAATTTCACTCGGCATATACGCAAATACGCCTCCATTATGTGAGTCACAACGGGTTTCGCGCCCTCTTCTTGATCAGACCCCAGATTTATGCAGATCTCAGGAATCGTGCGGGTAAGCTTCAATTTCATATCCACCCCGTTCATAAGCAGTTTCTCCTGGAATGTGAAATCGGTATGAAGACGTCCAAAACATTCGTATATCTGTTTTTTAGAAATTTTAAATTTATCCTTTATTTCATTTTCATCTTTAGTATGGTAATATCCCTCGGCAGTTAAAAAGGTGTCCTTCGCTTCTTTTGAAGAGTTGAAGACATTTTCCAGATAGGCTCGTAGGTGATAATACCCCGTTCCCACCGAGATGTTAACCTGATTTAAATACACCTTGCACTGGCTGAATATGGAGTGTAAAAAGTTGGTTTCAGGGCAGGCAGAGTAACTATCATCGCAGTTCGTTCCATCAGAATGGGCTATGCAGTTTAGGGTACATGTGCATGCACCTCGGGTCAAAAGAGTAAGGGCCTGAGCTGGGCATCACGAATTCTATAGGGGCACTCGGCTAACTAATTGTGTTTAATGGGTTAATTGTAATAAAGTCGCTATGCTCAATAGCGACCTGAGTGGGGTGGGGGCATATCAAAGAGGGACAGTTCCGATTTACAGCATTGTGAACTACACGGGTGGATGAAACGCGACATGAGTCAGAAATAATCCCACCTCTCTCGACAACTAGTAATCAGCCTATGATTCGTGAAAGTAGTGTCCTCAGCTTATATCAGTTAAAAAAATGATCAGCCATAGGTTTCATGCTCCTAGAGCACTTCTTTTTTGATTTCCTTTTACGTTTAACGCCACGTGATGGTAACCCCTTCTTCCTGGCAGATCTCTTCTTTCCCCCACCACGCATTTTTCTCTTTGCATCTTTGATGATCTCGTCCCGTGTACGTTTTAAATGTTTTTTTAGAGCTTCTTTAGGTTTAGTTCCACCCATTATGTCTTCTGCCGCGTTAAAACCTGTTTGTAACGCCTTCCTCCCTAGGTATCTAGCACCCCTCGTCAACAATGGGACAGCGGTGCGTAGTATGGATGAAAAAATGGATCCAAGCCCACTCCCACGCTGGTATCTCACTCCTCGGTAGACTGTGAATGGCCTTCGGGTCATTATAAACGGCGAAAGTGTAGTTTCACTGTTAAGCTCCCATCACCTAATGGGAATTTTTTTCCCTCAATCGTTCTTATATATATCGAGATGTTGGTTAATAGATTAGTCGCAACATTCACATCAGGGGGCTTGTCATATGTAATGCTCAAACTTTTCCCTCTATGGTTGGGGATGTGTACAATGCGCAGCAGGCGCGCCTGGGTGTCCCCAACAAATTGGTGCTCTACGACATTGCTGTAAATATAGCACATGTCTGAAGGTGGAGAGCTTTCACCCAATTTCTCCATCTTCAATTGATACATTTAGCTGGACATGTCATGCTGTGCCTCGTGAAAGGTATCTCTTTGGAGAGCTGCCTTATATCGGCCCTCGGCCACAATTGTGAACAGCTCTTTATCTTTAATATTTCTACTAAGCGTTGATTTTAACTTCACTGTGTATGTAGGCGTGTCTATGTTTACGACTTCAAAAAGTAAATCGTTTGTCAGGTACGACTTTTTAAGACTCTTGTTTAACCTCGTCACAATGTCCATGGCTGTATCATAATGCCCGATTCCTAGTGAAACATTTGTGCTATAGTACTGTTCCTCACCGAACAGGACTGACCGCATAGTATTGTCTAAGGTTATGCCTAATTTTTCGCACTCATCGATTCTTCTAAGGATCAGAAATATGATTTGCTCATTTTCAAGAGTTAAAAATTTGGCGACTAACTGGAATTCACATAAACTCACCTCAAACTCCAATTCAATGGGTCTGTGGAGTTCTGTCACAAAGTTGGCGAGGGTGTTGTTAGGATGTACAAACAGAAGAAGAGGACGGGAGTGTGACATAGAAGTGGCTAGGCGCCATGTTGCATACTAATTAAGCTTCATTATTGCAGCAGCTTTTATATAGGTGTTGAAGCTTTCTGGGTAACCCAGCCATTTCACCAGGTACATTTTTCTCTTTCCTGAACCTTTGCTGTCTAAAATTTTTTCAATTTTAAACACAATTTTTCCTAAATTAAATGTCACTTTCTGCAACTCCTCGCGGTAAAAGCCTCCAGTGATCTCTTCCCCATTCAAATCTTCAACGCAATACATTATCTCGTCTTTAGGTCTCATAGCATGAACTTTAAAAATCTCACGTGTCCATCCTTGCTCAAATCCCTTCGCGAATTTATTTCCCGAACGTGATAGCCTTACATAATCATTGATTTTGAAATGTGTAGAGTATGGTGGCGGTGCTCCATCTCTTCTCACCTCTGGCAGCGTACCTCTTTCTAAAACTTCGTTAGGTGTTGTGCCAATCGTACGGTGGTGTGAACGGTTGTAAAATAGGGATGCATGCGTTCCTTTATGGTACGTTGAACTCTTTCAGCTAAAGAGACCGTATATATAGAACTGCTAGTGTAGTAACTGATATTAAACTCTGTCAGCATGTTCTGAAAAGCGCGACCTATAAATTCTTTCCCCATATCCGTACAAAAATAGCCAGGAACCCTTTCTTCTTTTAACATCAACGTTTTGGTCGCTTTAGCAACTGTTTCAGGCGATTTATTTTTCAGTGGAATTAGCCACAGATATCTAGAGAACACATCTATTATGAATAGGATGTAGCGGTATCCGTCATTATACACTGAATATCTTTGCATGTCTGTTAAATCCGCTTGCCAAATAGAGTCAATCGAATCCGCGGTTGTCTTCGCCGTTTTAAACCTTTTTCTCACCGGTTTATGAAGTGTATAAGCATCCTGCTCCCGCAAAAACCGCTCAACATCTTTTTTCCCTACTCCGTAAACACCTCTGTACAGTCTATTAACGCCACCATAGGAGGCGGGGTTAGAAATGTCATAATAGCGTTTACTTAATATGGTAGTCATTTGCGTATTTTAGAGACACGTGGATAAGGTTGGCCGTTTGTTCTCTTCTTTCTCTTTTTCAGAGACGCTGCTGCTGGGGGCGATTGCGTACTCAGTTATGACACATACGAAACTTGATCCAGGTCTTTTAACCTATTCAGATTACCTATCAATGTTTTGGGGACATTTATTTGTTGTAGTCTTGCTTTAATATGCTTCCATCCTGTTAGTGAGGGCCTGTCCCACTTTCTCTCCCGGTCATGAACAATGTCAACGATGTTGGATCCTTGTACCCTTGTTCCTTCAACAATGACGTCGCTTGTATGGACCCACTGTATGATGGGGTCCTCACTCAATAGGTCATAAAGACTTAAGCCTTTATTCCTCAATGCATGTGGGAGACTGTTTTTAACACATATTCGATGTGTTGTGTTCAGTTGTTCTTTGGTTGGTCATCTCTAACGTCGTCGGGCCCAGGTCCTCCTGTGTCGCCATGCTTAGCGCTACTCGCGCTGTGCCTAATAACCACGGGGAGCTCTGGAGGATTCTTATAATCTTCGTACTCATGAAGAAATTTCTGCAAAGCCTCTTGGTACAAGAGCCTTTTCTCATCAGGTGACTTTTCACTGTTTAATAGGGCTAGCAACTCGCTTTTCATTCTTTTAAGCCTACTTTTACGGGGTTCTAGCAGAAGAACCCTAAACGTGTTTCGCGGGTGAAGGTCACAAAACAAATATCCATAACGCTGGCTTGTGGCTTCTTTATAAACCTCCAAAACCTCCTTACGTTGCGTTGATTCGGGAACATTTGATTAGCTAATACCCCAATTTGTGACACATCTCTACGTTATGCGAATAAGACTAGATATTTTGTATTTAGCGACACATCATGCATATATCTATTTTTGAAAAATAGATTCTGGTTGATGAAGAATACGCTTATGTTAAGATTTATGTTAAGTTTAAAGACACCTTGCTGTTGACACCTTGTAAATTAGCAAAGCTGCCGAAGGTCATGGGCGTAGCCGCTGAAGTTTCAAAAGAGTATTTCCCTTACACAATCCTCACTAACGAAACTTTAAATTACGTAGGACTACCTCCACCCAAACATTACTTTAACTACACCAACATGAGTGATACTGAGCGTGAAGATTTTGACCGCTACTACAACAGTTTTAATGAAGCTATTCCATACAATATAGCCGATAAATGTGAACGTTATTGCGTGAATGACGTACGTGTACTTAGAGTATGCTTTCAAGCCTTTAGAAGGATGTACATAACCCGTTTCAAATGCGATCCGCTGCAAGTCGCGACCACGATCGCCTCATTATGTTTTACAGTGTTCAAGAATAACTTCATGCCTAAAGACACCTTAGCAATCATTCACAGAAACAACCCCCGCAATTATGGGCACAAGGCTATTTACTGGCTCATACACCTACAGCAACAGATTGGGGTATACATAAAACATGCCCGCAACACGGGTGAAGTACCCGTTAAGGTCAATGGTCGTGTTTTTTGGATTGACGGTCTAAGTAAGGATCCAGCCACTGGTGAGAAGACTGCGTATTCCTTTAACGGCTGTTAGTGGCATGGATGCCCGCGTGCTGAATGTGCCGTCACAGGGGACCTTTATGGAAGATCCTCCGCCGACAGCCTCGCATGGACCCGTAACCGTGATCAACTTATAGGCTCCCAGTTCACTCACAAAATCGTGTGGGAGCATGAGTATGATGCACGGATGGAAACAGATGCCCAGTACCGTGAAGAAATAAGGGCCATCAAACGTTCAGTGGTGTTGGACCCCCTCAAATGCGGTGACAGCTTGTTTGGAGGGCGCACAAACACATTCAAGCTATATTTTTTGCCTACGGACGGCGTGAAACTCCACTACTACGACTTCTGCTCTTTATACTCCTACGTGATGAAGAACAATCCGTACCCTGTAGGTGCGCCTGAAAAAATGGTGGGTCCCACCATACCAACCATCGAGAAGTTTTCAGCTAACTTGAATGAGCGCTACTTTGGACTCTCTTTCGTAGACGTGCTCCCCCCTCGCGATTTATGGATGCCGATCTTACCCGTCGTTATAGATCACAAGCTCATGTTTCCCCTGTGCGTGAAGTGCGTAGAAGAGAACAACGGTGATTGTGACCATACAACCAACCAGCGTAAGATCAGAGGTGTATATACAAGCCCTGAGCTGGCCCTAGTCGTTCGTCATGGGTATAGAATATTGAAGATACATGAGGTGTGGAGGTTTCAGAAGCTACTCAACCTTTTCACGCTATATATAAACGCTTTTTTGAAGGATAAAGTAGAAGCATTAGGATATCCGCGAGGGGTTGATACCGAAGATGAAAAAACGGCTTGTATTCAGCGTTACCGTGCCCATGAAGGTATACAGCTTGACCGACCCCAAATTGTTAAGAATCCTGGCAAGCGCTTTAGTGCAAAGTTGTGTTTAAACAGTCTTTGGGGTAAATTTGCACAGAATACCGGCAAAGGGAACGTCCATTTGGCAGAAAGTTATAGTGAAGTCTGGGATTATGCCAACATTCCCGATAAAGAGGTTATGGAGATCGTGAATGTAGGTAATACTTACATGATAAAGTACAACATCACCGAACTGGCCACAGATACCTCATGGGTTACAAACATACCTGCAGCCAGTTTCAGAACGGCCTACGCCCGCATCAAACTTTAGGGGCTACTGCACTCTCTTGGACGGAGGGTGCTGTACGCTGACACAGATAGCGTGATATTCACAGCGAGGGAAGTTGAATACATGCCCGCTATTGGGGAATTCCTCGGAGAGCTAACTGACGAGATCAAGGATGAGTATGGTGATGGTGCATACGCAGACTCGTTTGTGTCAACAGGGCCAAAAACCTATGGGGTACGGGTGAGGGTAGGGGATGATATGAAGTATATCGTGAAGGCTAAGGGTATCACGCTTAACCATGCGAACCGTCGAGTCGTTAACTTTGACTCGTTGAAGGATCTAGTGTGCTTAGAAGATGAGGGTGACCAGCCACCCTAACTGACTGTGGGGACGCACAATTTTCGGGCGCAGAAACTGGGGTGTGTGTGAAGGAACTCAGGGGCACGAAGGTATGCCGTAACACCTATAGGAAGCGTTACCAGGTGCCTGGTACCTATGATACCGTACCCTTTGGTTACCTTAATCCTTGATTGTATTTATATATACCGTATGTGTATTGTTAACGATATGTTTATTTATCACGTATATTTGTTTCAATTAAGGTTTCACTTTCTTTTTTGCGTGCGTGCGTATGTGTGTACAGTAAAAAGCTAAGCTCCGCCCACTGTAAGATCGGCCACGTGACTCCTGCCACTACCTGAGCATATCTCTATCCCTGCGTGCTCAGTTGACCTCTGCATACCCTTGAGCTCAAACGTGTATTCTCCCGCGTAGAAGAAAAATAGTAATGGCTACCTTTAATATCGCGTGTTCAACGTTTATTAAGTGGTATTCGGCAAAGTGTCAAGATGTGGTGGATACTGAAAAACTCCCTATTCCCCCCTCCTTTGATACTTTTAAGGGTACATTGAGCCGTGCGAAGGACCAAGATGTTCAAATACTCTACGGGTATTCTGGCGAGTGCATTGTAGGATTTCGTAGTACAAACGATGTATTGAAGTATGTTGTAGACCTAACCTTTATGAAACCTCACATATACCGCGAAGTAGAAGAAGCAACACGTTCGGAAGATAAGCAACGGTTAGGGATAGTGAGTCTTGTTGATGAGTGGTGTGACAAGCGATATTATGTCATGTTACATCATACCGACTACTCGTACCCCTACGGTTGAGAATGTAAATCTTGTCGTCATGGAGAATCTTAAGTATTTTTACCACTATATTAATGTATATCATGACGAAGTTTGTAGTGAGGTTATGGCTAATGGGCTGTGAGAGTTTTTAACAGACTTTAGAGACGAGTATCGCTTGTTAAACAAAAAGGATAAATATGGGCATATGTTTCTCTCAAATAGTGCACCGGATTGTGAAGATGTTTAGTTTGTGGAAATGAACGTCTGGTGAGTGATGAAACATTAAAGCCGGTATTGTTTCATGTAGCGGAAAATCATGTTTGTCCAAGGGCACAAGTGTTCGAACAAGCCTGTACACGCTTCAGCAGTTTATGGTGTGACTCACCCCATCAAGCCGCCCACCCGTGTAACTCACCCTTCCGAAACACACGAGTTCGAACAAACCCGTACACGTTTCATCAGCGTGACTCACTCCGCCCGTCGAGTCGATCCGTCCACCTGTGGCTCATAGTCATCTCAGAGCTTGAACCGACTGGACGTGCGAATACGATGGAACTTCCTTTGAGAAGCATTCTCAACGCCTCTTACGATGTCTCCGTGACGAAGTCATTGCGCGTGTTCAGGCGTGAAACCGGCACCATTAACTATGTACTTGAAACGATTTGCAGGCAAGGAAACTCTGGTAAACGTAATGTTATTCATTTAAGTGTTGAGGAGATGAATAGAGTCTTCGTGATAGTTGAGAAGTGGGGAGAGGACCGTTATAAAATACCTACAGGTGTTGGTACAAGAAGAGAGCAGATTAGTGATGCCCCCTCATATGCCGTTGTTTGCACGTTGTGTATAAATAACGATCAGCCATGCATTGATATACGACTGATGTGGAAGAATGCATCTGATAATAACGTTCTTGTCCCTACGCGAAACCGTTTCATCCTCGATAGAATGTTTGAAATCGTCGGATTCCGCAAGCTGAAGCCTATATTAGACGCTCGTGTTACGGATATGATTTATTTTGACACGGTTCTTGAATACGCATACACCACTCTGCTCGACGGATTTATCGAATGTAAGAATGAACAAGGCGAGAATGGTCTAGAGCTGGATGCATATTTAAAAGGTTTAGATTCTTCGAAATATCTCGAACTTTGGTACAAAGCACTTGGGCGGTACAGGGCAGAGCTTGCCTACACTGTTCACCCTGTAGCTGTCGTTACGACTTGGAAGATTATTTCAATTGCCGCTATGCAGAGTGAAGAAGAGTTCACGATTGAAAAGCTCGGGAAGGTAAGAAAAAACCCTCGATTGGAAAGGAGTGTTTATAAACTTGTATTTAATAATGATGATGTGGTTAATGATGACCTCTTTGTGCGTGCTTTTGATTATATTCTGGCCGTGTTTAAAGATAACTTGACAACCGAATGAAAAGTGGGCACAAAAATAGTATTACACGATATGACAGCCATTTATGTCGAGTATAAGCATCCGTATAACTTGGACGGTTTTACCGTGCAGTGCAAAGTAATAACGATGTGAATGTATACTCGATTACGTGTGAGTTTAGCGTTTTGCGCTGTAGAACATAAAGTATTTTGATGTATATTTATTTATTTAATTGTGTATATATATATATATATATATATATATATATATATATATACATTCAACTGCAAAGAACACGCAGTATAAATAACGTAAAGAACGACGCTTGTATAGGAGATATTCCGCGCAAGACGTGAAAGAGAAAACAACAAATGAAAAAATGAAGTACCACCTGGGAATCGAACCCGGGATCTTCCGATTGCCGGTCAGACGCGATAACCACTACAGTGGTTATCGCGTCTGACCGGCAATCGGAAGATCCCGGGTTCGATTCCCAGGTGGTACTTCATTTTTCATTTGTTGTTTTCTCTTTCTCGTCTTGCGCGGAATATCTCCTATACAAGCGTCGTTCTTTACGTTATTTATACTGCGTGTTCTTTGCAGTTGAATGTATATAATGTTACGGCAAGCGGGAGGTGCCCCCTTGGGGCATTGGTTTCTGCGAGTATGTAGAGGAATTATGGCATTTGGAAGAGTGAAGTCCATTGTGTAGTGGTTATCGCGTCTGACCGGCAATCGGAAGATCCCGGGTTCGATTCCCAGGTGGTACTTCATTTTTTCATTTGTTGTTTCTCTTTCTCGTCTTGCGCGGAATATCTCCTATACAAGCGTCGTTCTTTACGATATATATATATATATATATATATATATATACATACATATATATATATACACATACATATATATATATATATATATATATATATATATATATATATATATATCCTGTACCAATATGCAATTCATTATACGTTTCGTATATTATTATTTTCAATATATTTAACTATTTAATATAACTGTGTGTGTGTGTATATATATATATATATATATATATATATATATATATATATATATTAGGGTGTCTCTTATTGGGTAGTCAAAAATTGAAATGTTGAATTATTTTATCTGCGCCCCCTAAAATAGTTCCATTTAGCATAAAAACTAAAACTTGAAAGTTTGACACAAATTGGCTCATATTTAGGGGTCGCCCCCGGCTAATAAAAATGGTGACCATGGCATAATAGCTCCTGACATATGATTATGCTCATTATACACATAATTCCTTCCTTCTTTTTTTAGTTTGATTCGTTTTTATAAGTATAGGCCTTCTTATTTATCATTGATCCTTTTCTAACCTATCCTTGATGTTGTTATAATCCATCCTTTGGTCCTCAATCCTTCTTTATCCCAATCCTTTTTCTCCTATCCAAAATCCTTCCTGGCTCTTTTTTTATATACAATCAGCAATGAAGCATTGCTACAAAAAAAAACCATTAGTTTATTATATAGAGATAAATTCAAAATGCCAGTGCTATTTACATACTTTAATTACTTTAATTAGCATTATTTCCTTATACAACATTTATTTAATATACAATGATTATACAATATGGTGTATTTTAAGGTGCGACCTCATTGATGGTTATTTTTTGAGAAGAACAGTTTTTGATGGAACTGGGTGACTCTGGCGGTGTTTTGCAACAATTTGGAGCAGGAACTGGAGCTGCTCTTCCCCCACTGTCAATTTCTTATTCAGCTCTTGAACTAAAGCTACTGCACGTTCTGCCCGGTCATTTACAACAGATAGAGCTGCAACAATAGCTCTGGCCCTTAAATATTCACAGTTGGATGTCCAAGTGCTGGGTGCCTTGTTCAGAAATCCTTCTGGCAAATTCAGCTTAGTAAAGAATTCTCTAGTATTTCTTGTAACAAGTTGGTGTAGTCCTTCACCAGAGCAGAAGGTCGATTCAGGAATCCGAGGACGCTTGGGTGGTCTATCAGTGGACTCATCTTCTAATGCCTTTACCATGCGTTTCTTTACATCTGTAGTAATTCGCTCATCAAAGAAAGCAAGACCAACTGCTTCTTCAGACAGGTACCATAAGTGGTTAGAGAGCTTTTTTTTAGTTGCATCAGAAATCTTTTTGTTAGGATAATTAATCAATGACCTCATAAGGAGCCAGTCATTAAATGGGGTTTCAATAGGGAGTGAGGATGTTGTCCAAGCCTTCATATAGATGAGAACAGAAAAAAGGGAAAGATCTCGAATTCCTCGTTCTTCAGTCTTAGTCATCTTGAACTGGTTTCGAAAAAGCCACATCTTGATAGAATAGAGCGCTTTGGACATCCAGCGAGCTCGATGCATGGCACTGGTGCACGAAACTTGATGCCTTTATTGGGGACACCTCCAAGAAAGATGATGGACAGATCCAAAAGTTCTTGATAGTCATCCCGTAGCATAGGTGCCTGGGATCTAGCAAACTGAATTAGTTCAGTTTTAGACTGGATAATTGCTTCTTTAGTAATCGTGTCTGTCTCACCTGTTTGGAACTGGCTTTGATCAACAGAAGTCCAATTGTCACGAAAACGCTTAAAGATCAATATCTCTGGACCAGTTGATGTAGATCCCAATGTTGCTTCAAATGCAGCTCCCAACAATAAATCTAAAACATGGTGTCTACAAGGCAAGTACAAAACATCATGTCCCAATTTTGCTTCGATGAGAGCACAGGCTCCACTATATTGACCCGTGTTTGAAGCTGTTGTATCGAAACAAATTGCTTTTACTCTCTCTGTAATTCCCCATTCATTCAGGCAGTTAAAGACGGCTTCAGCTTGTGCTTCTCCAGTTGAGTTTGGGATTTTGGGGACACCAAGCAGCTGTTCAACACCAGGTCCTGACACAAGTACTGGGAGACGATCAATGTGCTTGTGCGAGGTGAGGTCCTCCATCATCTTGCCATCCCAGTGGACTGTCATAGAACATTCTCCATGGAAATGCTCCTTAAGTTCTTTAGCATGACGAGCTCGGTTCTTATTTCGAAGGCGATGGATAGAATGTTGGTTTATGTTGTAATCTGAAGCGTCCAAACCAAAGCTTTTAGCTGCCTCTGCGAGGATAAATGTTGCCTTTCTAGAGGAAATTTGTGTACGATCCAGGGCAGCAGACATCTGAATAGTCATGATGTTTTTCATGCCTCGTTTTTTCTTAGATTTTGGTAAAGCACAAGCTCCTTTGGGCTCCTCCTCCTCATTCTCACTTTCATCAGTGTTGCTGGAAGATGTGGAAGAAGCCAGTACAACTTGACTAGTAGACGCCTCCATCAAAGATTCTGACTTTCTTTTTCTCTCTGCCTCAGCTTCCAACCGTTTGACTGCATTTTTTGTGCGGTGAGATGTACAGTGTCCACACCACCGATTGAGCCAGGACGACCTTTTTGTCTTTGCAGTTGAAGGAACTCCCAGTCCTCACGATTCTTGATCAGCTTCTCAGCGTCTCCATGGGCGATGTCAAAGAGATCTTCCAATCGCTCTACAAAATCAGCCTCCTTGGTTTTATGGCTCTGGCTTGTTCTGGAAGCATGCTTCTTTAAGCAAGTCCATTCGTTAAAGAAATTCTCTAACTTCTTCATGGCACGAGGTTCCTGCTGAGTAGGAATATTGGCCTTATCCCAGATAACTATTGTGGCTCGAATAGATTGACGCAGAGCATCGCGGATTGTCATGTTTTTCTCTCTGTGGAGGTGCATAAAATCCAAAAGCTTGCCTATATGGGGGCAGCTTTGAGCCTTTAATATCATCTACTGTAGATCCGAGCAAATAGAATGGTCTTCTTGTATTCATCTGCAAAATAAGAAAACAAAATATTAATGTAGTGTTATGGTTTTGTAGAGCAGGGCTAAATCACTGTTTTGACTTTTTTAAATTAAAAAAAAAAAAATTTGGTAGACAAAGTTAATTTGGTCTATTTTATAAATCTAACGTATTTTTCTCAATTATTATTCCTATTATTTTTTAATCTAAGAAACAAGGAATAAATATTTTTGTAGTAGAAATTTATATTTTGCTATTTTATTGGAAATAGAAACAGTGGCGTCACTAGGGTTGGTGTCACCCAGTGCGGTAACTCATGGTGTCACCCCCCCCCCATGGACCTCCTCCCGTACCAGACCATACAGAATCCTTAGTAATGTTTTTTGTACTAATGTTACTCGTAAATCGTAATTCCCGTATATCACTGAATGTAATGGCAATAGTAGTGACATAAACAACTAGCAAAATTAAAATTACTCCTTTAAATTACAATATCATACGCACAGCCTAAATGTATTTACATTTACATAGTTTCATGTGGTTAAAGTGAAAATTCGGTAAGAAAACAATAGAATTCGAAGTAAAAACGTTTAAGAACTACATCAAAATTATGTTCATTTTAACGTTAAACTTTACCGTTACATGAGATACATTAATGGATTAGGTTTGCATAATCAATAACGGCCCAAATAATGTAGAAGTTGTAGACAAATGCATATGGAAATATACTCATAAATTTGAGGCTGCAACATCATAAAGACAGAGGCTGCAACAACTGAGCGGAAGCCTTTTTTTATTTTTCTCCTTCTTTTCCTTTAATTACTACTTCATTCTCAAAAACGTTATTGATATAGGTTCACAAATACTAATTACCACAATATTGTAGCTAAAACAACAGAAAATTTGACAAAATCAGCGACTATAAAAACACCAGCAGCAACGAAAACAACAGCGCGTGCTTGTAGAGCGTGCAGACGAAACCACGTGATTCGAAGCGTCATTGTAATTGGGTAATAATGACAGCTCTGACCGGAGCGCATTAGAAGGTTCAAAAAGTAAATTAGCATAGAGTTTTAGCCTTGTAGGTATATTGATACATGTAAGCTGGGCTTACGAAAAATGTTTTTGTTGTTATAACTAACTACAGGGATATTTTTATAAAAAATAATAAATTTCTGCTCAAACACTGCACAAAAACCCCCGCACCCCTCTAGTGACGCCACTGATAGAAACACAGATCATGAAACACATGTCAGGTAAAATTTCCATTGAACTAAATTAAATTCTTTGTGACAAATAGCAACATTGTTTAAAACTTCATAATATGTGTATAAGAGCATAAATTCTAATTTTTTCATTAAATTCATTAAATTTTTTTCAAACACTAATAACAAAATCAGTATAAATAATTGTGAAAAATATAAATAACAGTTTATTATCTGATAATAGCAAAAAAGAAGTATAGTGATACACAGTTACACACCTTTTACTTATGACAGCAGAACACTGAATGATGACAAATAAACAATTGCAACATAATCTGGAGCATTCTTGATGAAACATGTTTAAACAGGTTGATCTTGTCTTATCAAGCAATATTTTCAGCTACAAACTTGACAATTATCTCTAATATATTCATTTAATTGAATTCATCATAAATATGATAATTAATTAATTAAAAACATATGTTTAGTATACTTGACAACTGCTAGTAATTTCAAATATTAATTGCATAAATAATAGCTATATTTTATGAACTTTAATAAGCGGGGGCGACCTCTAAAAATTGTTCAATCCAAAAAATTTATATGTGATGTTTTTTCAACCAATGGAACTGGTTGAGGGGGCGCAACCTAAAAAAATCAACACTTCGAAAATAAGAGACCCATATATATATATATATATATATATATATATATATATATATATATATACACAAACTCAGAATGGTCCCCTGAGAAATTTATATGCTAAACACAGACCGTGCATGGAACAAGGAACTCTTCTGGGAAAATTAAATCCACTATAGTCCGAATAAGTAATGGTAAATGACAAATACCATAGTTTTTCTTTTTCATGATGCTAGCCCGACGTGGGCAACGGGTCTCTCGCAAAGAGATCCCATAAATATAGCTTCCCTCACCAGCTATCTGCAAAGCAGACAGGATCCAGCTTTGGGACATGGACCTAGGGTTTAAAGCAAGCCTAGTCCCTACATTCAGAACCTCTATATAAGTAAAAGACTCGTTGCATTCACGTCGGATTGAATAAACAAAGAAAAAGGGGTAACTATTGTATTTTTAGCCAAAAAAAACCAAAACTTAAACCTCAACCGGGACATTGAGCGTCCACTTTTCAAGGCACGTAACACGTCCGTTTAATATACACAAACTCAGAATGGTCCCCTGAGAAATTTATATGCTAAACACAGACCGTGCATGGAACAAGGAACTCTTCTGGAAAATTAAATCCACTATAGTCCGAATAAGTAATGGTAAATGACAAATACCATAGTTTTTCTTTTTCATGATGCTAGCCCGACGTGGGCAACGGGTCTCTCGCAAAGAGATCCCATAAATATAGCTTCCCTCACCAGCTATCTGCAAAGCAGACAGGATCCAGCTTTGGGACATGAACCTAGGGTTTAAAGCAAGCCTAGTTCCTACATTCAGAACCTCTATATAAGTAAAAGACTCGTTGCATTCACGTCGGATTGAATAAACAAAGAAAAAGGGGTAACTATTGTATTTTAGCCAAAAAAAACAAAACTTAAACCATTACTTATTCGGACTATAGTGGATTTAATTTTCCCAGAAGAGTTCCTTGTTCCATGCACGGTCTGTGTTTAACATATAAATTTCTCAGGGGACCATTCTGAGTTTGTGTATATTAAACGGACGTGTTACGTGCCTTGAAAAGTGGACGCTCAATGTCCCGGTTGAGGTTTAAGTTTTTTTTTTTTTTGGCTAAAAATACAATAGTTACCCCTTTTTCTTTGTTTATTCAATCCGACGTGAATGCAACGAGTCTTTTACTTATATAGAGGTTCTGAATGTAGGGACTAGGCTTGCTTTAAACCCTAGGTCCATGTCCCAAAGCTGGATCCTGTCTGCTTTGCAGATAGCTGGTGAGGGAAGCTATATTTATGGGATCTCTTTGCGAGAGACCCGTTGCCCACGTCGGGCTAGCATCATGAAAAAGAAAAACTATGGTATTTGTCATTTACCATTACTTATTCGGACTATAGTGGATTTAATTTTCCCAGAAGAGTTCCTTGTTCCATGCACGGTCTGTGTTTAACATATATATATATATATATATATATATATATATATATATATATATATTATATTATTCCTGTACTAATATATTGATGGTTATACTACAACGTTTTGTATATTATTGATTATATATTTTTCGTTCGTATTTCTTATGCTATTATTATTTTTTTATATATATTCCATTGTATATTTATTTTGATTATATATTCATCGTTCGTATTTCTTATGCTATTATTTTTTTTATCATATATATTCCATTGTATATTTATTTTCTATATATTTCGTGAAATTGAATCCATTAATTCATCTAAATAAACAGAATGATGTAATGGTGTTTTATTTAAATCTTTTGGTTGTACACGACATTTAATTACAGCAAATGGATGCCTTCTAAAACGGATTTCTAAACCAACTGCCAAATATATCTCGATAGCACAATCTGGCAACCCTAATAACGTACACCTGAACAAGTCAATTACGCCTTCGAAGTCAACTGGCTGGCTAAGTCAGAATATGTGCTTTAATTAAATAAATAAACGCAATCTGGCAACTCAATAATGTACACCTGAACAAGCCTTTTACGCCTTCTAAGTCAACTGGCTGGTTAAGCCAGAATATATGCTTTAATTAAATAAATAGCACAATCTGGCAGCTCAGCCAGATAAGCCAACTGGCTGATTAGGAACTATTAAGACAACGGCTGCTCGGCTGAAGTCTTAATATGCGCTTGGCTCCTGCCAGGCGAACACCTCTCGTCCTCTCTTTCCCTTGGGGGATAACTCCGCCTCCAAAGTGCAGGACCCTTGTTGCTCTTGCAACACCCCCTCCCCCTTTTTTGCAGAACATATTGCAACATTCCCCCTCCCCCTTTATTGCAGAACATATTGCAACATTCTCCCTCCCCCTTTGTTGCAGAACATATTGCGACATTCCCCCTCCCCCTTTGTTGCATAACATAAAGAGAATGTGGATGGTTCTAAGATATATTGGAGATGTGAGTATCGCTCGTGCAAAGCCCGTCTCCACACAGACGAGAAATATACAATAATGAAGACCATTGGAATTCATAACCATAGTACAACGGCAGCAAAAGTAAGTGCAAAAATTGCGATTTCTAATATAAAAGAACAGTCCATTTCAAGTAGAAGTCCTCCTCGTACAGTTATTGCCAAAGAGGTTTCGTTGCTCTTGCGTTTCTGCCAGTTCACGAAGTTGTTGATGGTTTTGAAGAGCTTGTGGATGACGATGATATTCCACAGCCAATAGTGTCTTATTTCGAAAATAATTATATAGGAACGCCAAGAGGTAGAGGTCAACGAAGAAGGCGGCTTGAACCTCCATTTCCAATTACTACATGGAACGTTTTTGACCGATGCTTGGCAGGGACACCACGTACTATAAATAGTTTGGAAGCATTCCACTGCAATCTGAATCGGACAGTGAGCAGCAGTCATCCAAACATTTGGAGCCTCATTAATGTGCTAAAAAGTGAAGAGGTCTTGGCAAGAACTAAAATCCATAAATTTCTTCAGGGGGACGAAACTAGTCAGAAAAAGAAATACAGAGATAGTAACCAACGTATCCTAAATTTGCTCCAGAAATATGATTCCACAAACAAACTCAACTTTCTGAGAGGTATTGCATATAATATAAAATTTTAAAATTTAATGTTTAATAATTGTAATTATGATTCCATGATTAAATTACATTCCTTTTTTATTTTGCAAATTTATTGTCAATAAAGGTTTAAAATTTTTGATTTTTTTTCTTCGTACCAAATTGTCCTCGTACCGAATTGTCCTCGTACCGAATTGTCCTCGTACTGAATTAGTGTGATAGTTGTAAGACTTAATCGACGATTTAATCAGGGGGCTTCCTGCTTCTCTTAAAAGGGATATTATCTTTTTAGGCGTAATACCTAGCTCTGAGATTACAGTGAGAATCATTTGAGTAAGGATTACTACAAGCAAGATGCAAAATTTCCTAATTATTAAAGAGGTGACCTGTTCTGTCTTTATATTCTATTCTCTGTTGCATATTAACATTAGACCAATCGAAGCGATTATTTTTACCTATTGAGTTCTTGTTATGTCGTGTTGCGCATACGTTGGTTAAATTAATTAATAGTTGTCTAACGGTCTATGAGCAGAAAGAAGAAAATCATGCAGAATATGAACTATAACAATTCGAGCCTTTAGATTATTACTAGCGAGCCAATGATCAATCCACCTGGTGGTACCAGTCATCTCACTAACGTATGTGAAATTACCACTGGTTACTCCTAATACATCTAGTACATCACTTGTACTGAATTTGGCCGACTCGCACATGTTACCCAATTCTACAAAGAATTCCGAGTTCACATGCGCGTTAAAGTCCCCCATTATTATACAGTGAGAATATTTGGGGTTATCTGATAATAACTTAATTTTGTACAGCAAATCAATGTATTCATCTTGATTACTGCCGTTGTTGTATGGTAAATAGCAGTTTACAATTAATATGCAATCATGTTCACTTGTAATTCAATACCTAACAACCTTACATTATCACTTGTTAAAAATTTTGTTTTGACAAATTTTTCCTTATTAAGAAAGCAACACCACCAAAAGCACTACCGTACATTAATTCGTTTGACAAGTCTACTGCTGCACGATAAAGTCATCATGGATGGTAGAGAGGAATTTTAGCTCTTGCTTAGGTAGCCAGTGCTCTTGCAAGAGTATCAAATCTGCACTGTCACAGATTTTACGAACATTTACAATTGAATTCCTTACTGACCTTACGTTATATGAGACTATTTTCAACAAGTTTTCCTCCATGATTGATAGATAATTATTATTATTATTATTATACACAGTACAAATTTCAAGCATTACAGTTAGGTCGCCTATTATTGTATTATTATTATTATTATTATTATTATTATTATTATTTTCCCTGTTATTATATCTCGTGGAAAAGTGAATAAACTCCTTAACAATAATACCGTCTGGCCACTGACTCATATTGTACGGGTTGAATTGAGAGTTTACACCTCTAATTACTACTTTAAATGAGTTATAATATGAAGATTTTGTGTTTAGTTTATTAACTAACAATATATTGTGTTCACCACACTCCTTCGAGCATGTGTCGAATATCGCTTTCCTCGTTCGAGAGCTGAATTCGCGATAAAAAGAGGGGGAGATTCCTCACCGGTGGCCTTGCTGCGAGGACAGGTTGAGGAACCCTCCGTGAAGTGGGTCTGTTAACCGTAACCCACCCGTCCTCTTCCCTCAATCTCCCTGAGGCAGGGTTCGCCTGACTGGGGGATGGGTGGCACGACCTAGGGGGGATAGGAGGCCCCTCCTCTACTCTGTGGCTTGGTGAGGGTCTGTTAGCGGAGTTTATATCCTGACGGACGCGCGTGCCCCTCTTTCTTCAGTGGGAGGTGGGGGGGTAACTGCACACCGAGCGAGGCGTTTGAGTAATCGAACGCCTTTCCCCTGCAGTTGAAGATAAAGAAGAGAGCAGTGATGCCTCGTCCGGACAGTCCTTGTTCCTAATATTAATGTTGTGGAAGGTGTTGACACTCACCACCTGTCGATCCATTGTGAAATCGGGAGCAGAAGTCCTTTGGGGCCATTCAAAAACCACGTGGTTCCTTAAAGGGGGTCCTTATTTTACCACAAGGGCCACATGGGGGAGGTGGGTCTTGACGTTTAACCACGTGGCCAATACTAAACATTAAAATATCCTGTTTATAATATGGTTTATTTTATATATATATATATATTTATATATATATATATATATATATATTCGCCTGTCTGTTCGTCTGTCTTTTATGCAAGCGCAAACCGTTTCACCTAGAGCAACCAAATTTGGCACGGGAACCTCTTATGGGATGAAGAATGTTAATAAATTAAATAATTAAAACTACTGGGCCCGAAGGCCCCAGCACCGCGATTAAACTACAGAAAAGAACACAGCCGTGAAAATTTTGAGCTTCACATTGTGTCAAGATTTCTGAATCTTAACATTTTCATGGCTAATTATTTGGTCAACTATAGAAAAAAAGTCATGAAAATCTTGAGCTTCACATATAATTATTTTTTAGGACGACTTCAAACAGTTTGACCTAGAGCTACCAAATTTGGCACGGGAACCTCTTATGGGATGAAGAATGTCAACACAGAGTCGGTCAGCCTGTCTGTTTGTGCGAATAGTTACAGGAAGTGCGTAATGGTTGTTACTTTACCATGCCATCAAAGAAACAGGCAAGTTTGGGCAGATCTACATCAGCAGCCAGAAAAAATAAAGAAGCCCGGAAGCAGGAAAGCTCACAAGAAAGACAATCACGCCTTGAAGTTGACCGTGAACGATATGCAACAGCCAGAGCAAGAGAAAATCTCCAAGAAAGACAATCACGTCTCGAATCTTTAACGTTCATGAAACACAAATTCGCCATATTTTTAATATGATTATTTTTTATTTGCTTTATTTTAATTTGCATTTTAATTTACATAAGATTAAGAAGAGGTGGGGGTGACATCAGAAGACCACATGGTTTTGGAGGGGGGGGTTAAATCATTGGCCACAAATAACCACAAGGGGGGACGGATTTGAAAACCACCCAAAAAAGGACTACGTGGTTTTTGAATGACCCCTTTCCTGAATAGAAGGGAGGTTGACCACTTCCCCTGTAGGCTGCATTTCCCCTCCACATTCAGGGGTGGAGTTGGGGGAAGGGATTTAGTTTCCCTCACTGCCCGACGCGCTTCTTGGGGTTCTGACTTGTTGAACGACTTCCGAGTAACTAGGCTTCGGGAGGAGCGTCTCTTTCAGCGCATCTAACTCTGACCGAAATTGTTCTAGCTAAATCGCATTTTTCTGATTTAACACCACGTGTTGGTGTTTCATTTCAATTAACGACTTTTGTACTTCATTTTGCTGATTGAGGAGCACCGAAACGTCTACATCACTCATAGAGATTACCGGTAGTTAGTTAGTTAGTTTGTTAGTTAGTTAGTTATAGAAGTTAGTAACATAGAAGGTAATATTATTCTCATTATCTCGGAGGGTCGACACTTTATGTATCATGTCTTTTAGGATATTGTCGTTTCTAGAGTTACTTCTACGAGTTGGGAGGGTAGCATTGTACAGGGTGTTTAATTGTACTCTCGCATGTTCTATTTCTTCCGGATCATAGAAATCATGACAGACAGATACAAGAAGGTCTGACCTAATATGATCTACTTTGTCAAATATAAAACATCATAAAGGATTTTCTACAAGATCACGATTTTCAGCAGACGATCCCATTGTACCTGTGTCGATGGAGAAGCAGGCTTGTGGGGGAGCGTAGATGGTGGGGGTTGTTCGGGTGGAGGTGGGGGAACGCCGATAGGGGTCCCACTTCTCGTCCCTTTAAATAACGCTCCAGATACCACCGGTTCAACGCCCCCAGACATTTTTTCCACATTAAGAATTACGAAACTATTACTAACTATGACACATTAAGTATATACATTTCAAAGAATTTACGCCCATCTCTGTGGCGGACAATGCCTCATTAATGGCGAAGGCTTTTGACGTCTCTCTCCCCGGTTTCCACAGAGATGAACATGGCGATGCATCTGCTCATCAGGATGATTTGGAAGAAGCAGATATTGTCGAGGAGGATATAGAAGTGGAGAGTATCCTCAAATTTTTGCCAGAATGTATGAGCTGCTTTGCTCACACTTAGCAACTTTGTGCGAGAGATGGTCTTAATCATCCAGAAGTCAAACATTCTTTACTAGCTACAGCTCTTCATAAAACGTCGTCTCTTGTGAGTTCGATTCGGAGGTCGACTTCTGCTGCTCCGTTCCTCTAAGCAAAAGGAATTTCCTTGCAGTCTTCAAACGTAACAAGGTGGAACTCACAGCTGAAGATGGTGAAATCTGTCTTGAAAAATTCCGGAGACGTCAACACGGCTGTTGATTTGCTGAGTAGTAGGGAAAAGCAGAATAAGAAATTATCTCGCATGGAGGTTGCAGCACTGACAGAAGCTGTGGGAGTTCTTGATCCATTTCGAGAGGCGATGGAAGAAGTTGGAGAGAAGGTCACCATCTCTACAATCGGACCCGTCATTCTTGACCTACAGCATTCGATGCAGCAGTTGCTTGATTCTGAGTTGGCCTACTGTGAGACTTTGGCCAGAATCTTAATGGAGTAATTGTAATTGAAGTTGAGTAATTAATTATTTTGTGTAATTGTAATTGCAACTGCAATTGACCTTTTAAAATAAAATTAATTGTAATTGAAGCTTTGTAAAAGTAATTGTAATTGAAGCTCTGGAAGAGTAACTGTAATTGATTCTGTATAATGTAATTACTCCAAGCCTGGAGAGTTGGTGTCCACTCCCCTCCTGCCCCCGTACCCAATTACGCATAGCTGGTCAGTGACTTTGCACAAGAACCTGTCCAGCTGGTTCTTGAAATTATTGAAGGTGGTGTGCTGGAGGTTTCTCAGTTCTTTCGGCAGTGCGTTGAGCAGTTTTGTGCCACGCATTCTAAAGGTATTCTCCATCTTCGCTATTATGATCCCCTGAACCACCGCAGCTGGGACAGTACACAAACTACCTCTTCTCACATTCTAGTGCGTTTCAATTTCATTAAAAAAATTAAATATATATATGTGTGTATATATATACACACACACACTTGAAAGCAATAAAAACTACGTCATATACACGGATTTTGCTAAAGCGTTCGATAAATGTGATAATGGTATAATAGCATATAAAATCAAACATATGGGAATAATAGGCAAAGTGGGAAAATAGAAGAGAACAACATAACAGTCTACTGTTGCAGACCAGTAGACTTTGCAAACCTTTCTTGTAAACTAAGGGTATGATAGCGTTGAAAAGTAAAAGGGGGCGTCAAGCAAGACGCAGAAAATTATGCGCATAAATTAAAGGCTATCGGTGTCCATCCGGCCCCACCCTGAAGAATTGAACCCACGCGCAATAGGTCCAATCAGTATAGGACTCTTCTCTCTCTCTCTCTCTCTCTCTCTCTATATATATATATATATATATATATATATATATATATATATTCGGTGGTGTAGTGGTTAGCATCGTTGACTATGAATCCACCGGCCGCGGGTTCGATACCCGGTGACGGCAGTCGGCGCGCAGCAAACCCAGCTGTTCATCCTCCCATACCAACAAAATTGGTTGGTAGATAAATGGGTACCCTGGCTAACCAAGTGGTTAAGAAGCTGGGCTGCTGATCGTGAGGTCATGAGATAGTCCGGTCGAGGACTTTATAATTTCTGACTCGAATTCTACGTTAAGCTGTAGGTCTAAGGTGGAGCAACAAGCTTGTCCTTCGTCAGAATGAACAATTCGGGTAAAAGAAAAGCCAAGGTTAGCCAAGATTAACCAAGGTTATAGTGTATGTAGGTGTGTATACATACGAAGACAGCTGAGCATCGGTGCGATCGAGTGTGTGTGAATTCATACATGTATTGCACATAGGTAATTTTTTGAAAGGTGATACATCTGATCTGGTACCTCGGAACATCAACAAATTTGTAGAAAAAGGTAGAAAAAGAATTACAGTTCGGTAAAATATATGTTAGTCCTGATTAGATTAAATTACACTAGGCTAGGTCAGTTAAAGTTACTGTTATTTAGGTTAGGTTAAGATAGCTAGTACTTCACTGTCGAGATGGTGTGTTTTTCAATATACTCGTATATACTCCTGGCAGAAGAACGCCACTGTCGGATAGCCGTTGTGTTTCCGTCGGGTTATGTTTTTACTATATATAGTTGTGTATAGTTGTGCCGAGTTGTGTGTGTGTGTGTGTGTGTGTGCTCTTCTCTGCAGTATATAACGTTACACCATTCCTTTTGTTAGGTAACTCAGTATATTTCTTCTTCGCACGCACCAACAACGTTCAGGTTGTTCTTTTCAAAACTTGATCTGATTACGTGTTACAAACAATTTGATGCCCTCGTCGAATGGCGTCCTTTCTCTCGATCCGATGAGAGAACAGGAATTTCTGTTAATTTTCCTTGAAGGATAAAAACGACGCGTTACCCTTTCACAGTTTTATTTCACAGTTTTATTTCAGTTTTATTTCACAGTTTTATTTCACAGTTTTATTTTACAGGGATAGTTCACTTCTCAAGAGATTAGATTTTTTTTACGGAGCAGAAGTTAAAATAGAAATAGAAGTTTTACCACTACACTTGTTTAGAGGGTTGTTAACGAAACATTGAGCTGACCGACTGCCAAAAAGGCGAGGCACGAACTGGGCATTCCTTCTTGCCATGTCCTGGAGAGACTCCCGTGGTACCACGTTTACAAAAGATTATTGAAGTTGCACAGTTTTAGTCTAATAATAATACTAGCAAAAATGAACTTGTATAATTTTGGTTTTATACTTAACTCTTTTATGTTATTTATATATATTAGCCGAAAAGAGCACTTAGAATTTAGGAGTCTCCGTTTAAGATTATAGATTTGGCACCTCTGGAGTGTCGTTAGGCTTATCAGAAGCTGCCAGACATCTACTGCGGGCAAGACAACTTATGTAAATATTAAAAAGTTAAGGGATTAATACTTTAATTTATACAAACAGAATAATATCTTTTAAATTTTAACAAAAATTTATTTCCTGTGGAAAGCCTTTTCCACTCTCACTATTTAGGAATTTAACAGAAAATCTCCTTCACTCCCAAAACTGTGTCCGGAACACACTGCGCCCTTCGTTCATTTTTGTAGGGGCAAGAACCCACAGATAGATAGTGTCCAAAACGTCAGGAAACAGAGGCAGCATGTTTTTTCAGTGCAAATGTACTCTGTATATACAGTATAGGAACATATACTATATGTATATGTTCCTATGTTTTCTGACTTTTTGGACACCCTGTATATCCACCTCGTATTAAAGAATACAAGCATTGCTCTTACATATAAAAGGGGGTGACAAAACACTGCCGAGTAATCATCGCCCAGTAGCAGGGTTGCCTGATTGGACGAAAAGTCGCAAATTGGGCTAATTTGAAATCGCTTTCACAATCTACTAAAGTGGGCGACTTCTTGGACTACTTCTTAAATGTACGCGCTACTTTCCTATAATAAACATGAAATCTTAAAACACAGTTTTGTTAATTGAAATTCTTAAATACAGTAACGAAAAGAAACTAACCAAATTTGAAATCCAACTTGCCGTATTCGTCGTTTGTCATGCGTCACTTCAATTCATAGACCATTTACGAGATCTTTTAGAAAAAAGAAATGCCATCTAATTCAAATGCCAAGAATATACGGGCACAAAACTAAATGTCCCGCCCTTATAAACACAGTTATATTCCCTGCTATTTTGAGTGAACAAATGCGTGACCTAAAAGACACACCCCTTTCTCTAATACTTAATAAGTTAACGGACATTGCGTGTGCTGGACATTTATGCGTGTGTCTTCAGTATGTGCGTTAAACACAGAGAAAATTGTTTCACAGCTTTTAAAGGTTACTCACGTTAGAAGCGCAACTGCTGAAACATTATATCAACATGTATGTTTTAGAGAAATTGGAGTTAATCTTAATTTGTGCGTTGCAATTGGCAATGATGGAGCCTCAAATTGATGTGGAAGTACGGTACTCATTTATTCTACACATTAATGAAGAAAGAAATACCGAACTTATTACCGTACTTGTAAAATGTATACGTCATTCACTTCACTTTGTATATTCTCACGGGGGAAGAATTGCCCCCTAATATTGATTATGTGTTTAGAGAAACGTACAACGGGTTTAATAGATATGTTCTTAGAAGAGAAGCTTATTTAACCCTCTAACGCCGACTGTGTCGAATATGTACCGTTTCAAATACACGCATTTAGACTTAACCCTACGAAAATGTTCGGCGTTAAAGGGTAAAGTTAATAATTGATGGAAAAGATCCATTACGATTTAGTACTCTCTCAAATACACGTTGGCTAACAAGCAGTAAATGTTTAAAGAAAACCTTCGATCAATAGATTTGTTTCTACTCTTATTTCCAGTTCCTTTCCTCATCATGCCATAAATTTGTCGCCAAGCAGCTTCATTCGTTGTACGCTGATGTTTCTGACGAATTATTTTTTTACGTTTATTTGCTCTTACAGAAAGAAAGAGGTCATTGCAGTCTTCTAAATGAAACAGAGAATTTTGCAGTCTTCTAAATGAAACAGAGAATTTTGCATTTTCAGTGCTTCGAAGCGTTACGCTTCAAATAAACTTGAGCATCCATTTTTCTTTTTCTTGCTCAAGTAGACCTTGGTTACGATTTTTCTGTGCTGCTAACCAATAAAATAAGAAATAAGTTGGTTTCAGAGAAAATTGTACTTGCCATTCGTATAAGGTGCCACGCCTTTTTGAAACACCGGGGACTTGGTTACATCCATCGTCCATTTTCTGAACTTTGTTTAGAGTTAGGTAACAAATGTAAAATAGCATGTATTGAAAATGAATGAAAACAAATCCTGCATTTGGAATGGAGTCAGGCCTTTGCAGGTGATGTCCCTTTTGATGAATGTTTGTTTTGGAAGAAAGCAAATAATTTGAAGAATGCTTTTCGAGATGATGTTTTAAAAGAACTTTATATATTTGCATTAAGTTTCTAAATTTGCATTGAGTGTTTACACTAGAATTTATCTGTTAGTAATGGTGGTGCACTTGAACGTGTATATTGTAGAGCGGGTTGTCGAAAATACGACCCGCGGGCCAGAGTCCGGCCCGCCAAAGATTTGTATCAGGGCCAGCTGGCGGATACTAAAAATTCATTATCTAATGTCATATTTTATTTCAATAAAACTTAATTTTAAAATAAGATTTTATCTAAAATTTGCACCCTTTAGTGTGGTGTGGGTCATTAATTGAAATATGGCCATTCGTGAAAAAAGGTTGGACACCCCTGTTCTAGAGTAACTTCCACCAAAATTAAGTTAAGAAACCGAATAGAAATGACTCTTTTAACTTCGATAATATAATTAACCCTTTAAAGCCGACCGTTGCCTTATGGCAACATGAGTTCGACAATTGATTTTGAGCCTTACGATCTGAATATTGGGTTATTTTGGGTTGAACAGGAAAATTTTTTTTAATAAATTTCATAATTCAAGCATGAAAGGGTTAAAATAAAAACTACGCTTGAACAGAGAAACTGTTGTTGCTCAAACTTTGAATAAGCTGTTAGAATGATGAAATGTACGCCATCTGTATAAGAAAATGAAAACACTTGAAGCAGAGGATGAAGAGCTTATGAGCTAAATAAAGTATTAAACCAATTACAAAATACAATGTAAGTACGACGGTATCTTTCATTTTAGTTTTATATTATTATTATAATATATATATACAGGGTGTTTATAAAGTCCCTATCTATTTCGGTGAAAACGTAGCAAAAAGGGTAAAATTCAATAACAATATAATGGAGGACATACATTTAATGAATACTTAAGCATATGATTCTACATGAGCACCACCAGTATCTCTACAGAGTTCGAATCTGTCAGCAGCATTGCGGAACACATTTTGGAGCATGACAGGGGTTATTTTTGTAACTGCTGTTACGATACGAGCACGTAAATATCCCAGTTTCATTCAGATGGCATTTTAAACACCGTCATCTTTCAACAAGATGGGACACCTTGTCGTTACGCAAACACTGTTCGGGAGTACCTAAATGAATGATTTCTAAATCGGTGGCTCAGACGTGGAGGCAACAGGCCCTGGGCGGCTCGATCTCCTGACCTAACGCCCTTGGATTTCTTTGCATGGGGCTTTATCAAATCAAACGTCTATCAAACGAGGGTTACAGATCTGCAAGATTTACGTGCTCGTATCGTAACAGCAGTTACAAAAATAACCCCTGTCATGCTCCAAAATGTGTTCCGCAATGCTGCTGACAGATTCGAACTGTGTAGAGATACTGATGGTGATCATGTAGAATCATATGCTTAAGTATTCATTAAATGTATGCCTTCTATTATTATCATTGAATTTTACCGTTTTTGAGACGTTTTCACTGAAACAGATAGGGACTTTATAAAAAACCTGTGTAATATATACACATATGTGTAATATATCTATATATATATATATATATATATATGTGTATATATGTGTGTATATATGTATATGTATATATATGTATATATATGTAGTATGTATGATGATATACATATATGTATATATATATATATATATATATATATATTATATATATATATATATATATATATATGTATGTATGTATGTATGTGTATTTATATATATATATATATATAATATATATATATAATCTATATATATATATATATTATATATATATATATGTGTGTGTGTGTGTGTATACAGTTTTCTACACAGTACATATATATGTATATATATATATGTGTTTGTGTGTATATATATATATGTATATGTGTATATGTATATGTGTATATATATGTATGTATATATATGTATATATATATATATGTGTGTATATATGTGGTTATATATATATATATATTATATATATGTGTGTGTGTGTGTATATATGTGTATATATATATATATGTATATGTGTATATATATGTGTATATATATGTATACATGTATATGTATATGTATATGTATATATATATATGTATATGTAAAGGGTTGTCAGGAAATGATTGCCCCCCCCCCCCCCCTGTACAGAAGAAACTCTGAAAGGAATAGAAAAAAACAGACCAAACCACGCGAAAGAGCGTTTAATTTTGAATAAAAAACATTTGTTTTAATATCGGGTGTTGACCCATTTGCAGCTCTGACGGCCATTAATCGACGGGGGTATGATCCCAGAAGTGTCTCAAAGAGATCGGTATCATGACTCATTTCTTCAAGGACTTCGTTGATCTTTGCAGTCATAATTTCTGTTGAATACCGATTCTGAATGGGTTGTTCCAGCATTAAGGACTCCACCCGATCCTTCATGATGGATCCGACATGTTCACAGACATTAAGATCGGAGAATTGCCAGGCCATTCATTATTTCCGAAAAAATCAATGTTATTGTCCTTAAGCAGTTGTTGAGTCGCAAGTGCTTTCATACAGGGGGCTTTGTCGTGAAGAAGGTTGCCTGTTCAACATCCAAAACACACTCGGGGTCTTTCAAAAACGGAATTACATGTTGGGCTAAAATTACATTTCGAAAATAAGGCCCATCCCAACTGGTTCCTCTTGGTTTGATAACCCAGATGAGCTTCCGAATAGAAAACATAATGAAAACACCCACATGCTGGATTTTTTACTATTTCTCGATACTTCTGGTCGTCTGGGACTTCATCAGGAGTTGTCACCCAAACCCGATCATTCTGAAAATTTGGTTTTCTGGAGACATAAACGAAGAATTCATCGCTGACAACCAAGTGAAGGAAATCGTCTTCCGTCATTCCTCAAGATAATCACAAAACCATAGCCGATCTTCAATATTAAGATCACTCTTCCGTGGCTTAGCTATTTCATGCCAAGCACTCAAGCCTTGGCGAACTCGAAATTGATGCACAAGTTGCCGATTGACTATCTTACCACGACGGATAAGTATCTCTTTCGCTACCTCAGAGCAGCTCTTCTTTCGGCGCCGTGATGCAGCAAGCACAAGTCTTTCGATTCTTGAGATAATTTCTCCGGTCTTCCTCCTCGAAATTCTGTTTCACAATCTTCAGGATTCTTATTCCAATTCCTTTTGACAAAGTCTTCTGATCTTTTTAATCTCTCAGCCACCCAGTGTCGAGTTATGAAAGTTGCACCAGCTTCCTTTGCTTCACGAAATGTGACAGCTCGAATGCGGTCAAGAACTCGCTTTTTCTCTGAATCGTTCAAAATAGATGATGCCATGGTTTCTGTGGGGAAAAAAATGGTAAGAATTAAAATCACAGGAATAGAATATAGTGGTTTTTATTCAGATTTTAACGCTCTTTCAAGTGGTCTCGCCGGTTTTTATCTATCTCTTCTAGTTTTTGCTCTACAGGGGGGGCAATCATTTCCTGACACACCCCCGTGTGTATATATATATACAGGGCTATTCAAAATGACTCATCCGATTTCAACTGAGAATACTTCCGTACCTATCAACCATGCATCAACTTGGCATACACCACATGAAAGAGGAAATATCCGAGTTTTACAAGATCACCGCGAGAGGACTCCAAAGTCACGCCGTGGCCTAGCCTAGCAACAAAGTCAGTGTGAAAATGGTGTCCGCACAGCAGAAGGCGTTTTGTGTGTTGCAGTTTTCGAGCTGTAAATCGGTAGTCACAGGGCAGCGTGAGTTTCGTCGACGTTACAGAACAGATCTTCCTTTGGGGGTACGTTAAGGATACTGTGTACGTGCCACCGTTGCCCACATCTTTGGATGAGCTCCGAACTCGCATTGTTACTGCCGTAGAGTCAGTGACAACGGACATGCTGGAGCGAGTATGGGAGGAATTCGACTATCGTGTCGACGTTGCTCGTGTAACTCGGGGAAGTCACATAGAGCATTTATGAGGTGAGAGACAAAATTTGGACAGTTTTTCATTTGGTTGATGTATCACAAATCACTCTGTATTTGTAACATTAAAAAATATTCTCATTTGAAATCAGGTGAATCATTTTCAATAGCCCTGTATATGTATATGTATATGTATATATGTATAGTATATATATATGTATATGTATATATATATGTGTGTGTGTGTGTATTAATAATATATATATATATGTGTGTGTATATGTGTGTATATGTATATGTATATATACATTTAACTGCAATGACCACGCAGTATATTAATGTATAGAAATGACGTAAGTATAGAGGAGTGTTCTGCACACGAGGAAGAGAAATAACGAACAAATGAAAAATGAGGTGACCACCCGGGAATCGAACCCAGGACCTTCCGATTGCCGGTCAGACATGCTACACTACACTACGGGCCTCGATCAGTCAGAAGTCGCAATTCTCCTACATAGGGCAGAAACCAATGCCTTGAGAGGGCACCCTCGCAAATCGTGAATATGTACATTTAACTGCAATGACCACGCAGTATATTAATGTATAGAAACGACGTAAGTATAGAGGAGTGTTCTGCACACGAGTAAGAGAAATAACGAACAAATGAAAAATGAGGTGACCGCCCTGGAATCGAACCCAGGACCTTCCGATTGCTGGTCAGACATGCTACCACTACACTACGGGCCTCGATCAGTCAGAAGTCGCAATTCTCTACATAGGGCAGAAACCAATGCCTTGAGAGGGCACCCTCGCAAATCGTGAATATGTACATTTAACTGCAATGACCACGCAGTATATTAATGTATAGAAACGACGTAAGTATAGAGGAGTGTTCTGCACACGAGGAAGAGAAATAACGAACAAGTGTAGTGGTAGCAATAGACTGGAGGATTTAATTCATAATAGTTACTGGACTAAAAAAAGTGATTTTAGTAATATTGTTAACTTGTCGTCCCAAGAACTAGACTCAATATGAAATGTGCGTTAGGTTTGGATTAGGTTCTCAGTCCCAAAAAAGCCCAGCAGTTTACTGATTGCTAAGTTTTTATTAATTTTGAAAAACACAGTAATGTTTCCGAAAGTGAGGTGACTTTAGCAAAAGGTTGTGTGTATAGTGCTTTTAATACGAAGTTTGAATCGAATTATCCTTTGAGGTTTGAAAAAGCCCTAAAAACACTGAAAAATAATGATTCATTACATATTACTAAAGCGGACAAATCCAATTCGATCGTCATCATGGACAAAAACAGTTATGTTGAAAAGTTGAATACATTATAAGTGATCGTGACACGTACAAACCTCTAAATAGAGACCCATTGGAGGATGTTAATAAAATGTTTAACAGAAAATTAAGAGAAATATTAAAAAATAACTATAATGGGCTTTCACAGCAGTTTCTTAGTATTAATCGTCACTACCATATCTGTACGGCTTAGAAAAACACACAAAGTTAATAATCCCATGAGGCCTATTGTTAGCTCAGTGGGCTCCGTAACCTATAAGCTATCGAAATGGTTAGTTAGTTTATTAACACCGTTAGTTTGGTCTATTTCTGAGTCACATATTGTAAATAGCATGGATCTTATTGACAAACTGAAGTTCCCTAATGACCCTAATTTCAAAATTGGTAAGCTTCGATGTATGCTCGCTATTCACAAAAGTCCCTGTTGATGACCTACTTGATTTCTTAAAAGATAAGATTTCTGAATATTCTTTCCCTGTTCAACACAACACTCTTATTGAGTTAATTAAGCTTTGTGTCAAAGATTGTAAATTTCAGTTTGAAAATAAGTTTTATGTTATGTCGTTTGGATGGCTATGGGAAATCCCCTTTCACCTGTACTAGCTAATTTATATATGAATTTTTTGAAAGTAGAATTTTGCCTACGATTGTTAATTTTAACCTGGTTTGGTACAGGTATATAGAGATGATTTTATGCCTTTGGCCTAATAATTTGGATGTGGACTTATTTCTTGGTAGGCTCAACAATTTAGCCCCATCTATTAAGTTTACAGTTGAAAAATAAAATGAGGGAAGCCTATCTTTTCTTGATCTAAAAATTTGGAGATGCTCTAATCAGTTCAAATATGAAGTCTACCGTAAGCCTACTAATAATAACTCTTACGTGCATTTTTATTCTGACCATCATCCTTCGATTAAATCCTCTATTTTCTCTGCTATGTTTCTTCGAGCAGAGAGAGTTGTCAGTCCTGAATTTTTAGATTCCGAGTTATGCAATATCATGAATATTGGTACTAAATTATGTTATCCTATTTCATTTTTAGATAACTGTCTTAAGAAAGCCAAGAATAGGTATTATAATAATGTAATTGTAAAGGAATTTCAGCGTAAAAATATCCTTAGCCTACCTTACCATGTTAATTTTCAATACCTTCCAACTGTACTTAAAGCAATTGGCATTAATGTAATCTTTAAGTATAATAATACTGTTAAATCACGCCTAATAAAGAATAGCCCTGATAATGTTGTTGGTTGTGTGTATTCGATCGGATGTACACAATGTAACTCAGTATATATAGGCCAAACCGGTTAAAACGTTAGATATTAGGGTAAAAACAGCATAAATATGCTTGTAGAACAGCTAGTACTTCCAATGCTTTATTTAACCATATGTATAGATGTAACCATAGCATCAAGTGGGATAGTTCTAAAGCGCTTGTTAAAAACAGAGATATAATAGAACGAAATATTCTAGAATGTGCATTTATTCATTTAAAAACAATTTCAATAACAGCTCTGGGACTTATAAAATTGACGATATCATGTTAAAATTTATTTTGCCTCTCATTAACCCTTGTTAAGTATGTGCTAATTGTTTGTTTTTCCTGTACGTTGTATATATATATGGGCTTCTCGCCTTTTAACTTCATTCCCTGACGAGGTAGCTTTGAATACACGAAAGGCCGTGGAATCGTTTTTCTTTTCCTGTGGGTTTGCAGCATTCATTCATTTCACGTGTTTTATTGTGAAATTCATCCCGTATATATATAAATATATATGTATATATGTATATATGTGTATATATTGTATGTAGTGTATATATATGTATGTATGTATGTATATATATATATATATATATATATATATATATATGTATGTATGTATATATATATATGTATGTGTGTATATATATATATGTATGTGTATATATATATATATATGTATGTGATATATATATATATATGTATGTGTATATATATATATATATATATGTATATATATATATGTATGTATATATATATATATATATGTATGTAAAAATGGACAATGAATATAATCAATATTCATTTTTACATAAGAACCAAAATCGCTTAACGCGAGTTT
>JAJOZX010001283.1:595000-597500 GCA_023014485.1 Bathynomus jamesi | reverse complement strand
TTCAATACGTCAATAATAGAAATCCAGTAAAAAGTGTCTTGGGGCTTTTGGAAAATGTAAACGGAGATCTAGTTTCTGAAAACAAGGAAATGGCTACCTTGCTAAACGATTTTTTTACGTCAGTTTTTACTATAGAAGATGTAACGAATATCCCTACGGTCATAGCATAATACCTTTTGATAATGGTAATATTTTGGATAATATCGTGGTTAGTGAAGAGGAGGTAATGCTATATTGATAAAATGAAAACGCGTAAATCACCGGGGCCGGATTCCATATATCCCATACAACTAAAAGAATTAAAAGATAGCATTGTTGTGCCGCTGACAAAGATTTTTAATGCGTCTATTTCTGAGGGGTCCGTACCAGATAATTTCAAGTTAGCAAACGTAACACCTATCTTTAAGAAAGGCGATAAAGGTGCGGCGGGAAATTATAGGCCAATCAGTTTAACGTCTGTTGTAGGTAAGCTACTGGAATCAATAATTAGGGATCGTATAGTCGAACACTTAGAAGTGCATAAACTAGTTAGAAATACGCAGCACGGTTTTAGGCGAAACAAATCTTGCTTAACTAATCTTTAGAATTTTTCCAAAGCGTGGTTGACGTTTACGATAGACATCGGGCGGTTGATGTAGTGTATTTAGATTTTCAAAAAGCGTTTGACACCGTGCCGCACAAAAGACTCATTGAAAAAACTAAGGCTCATGGAATCAGGGGTGTAGTAATAAATTGGATAGAAGAGTGGTTGCGAGGTAGGAAACAGAGGGTGGTCGTTGATGGAGCGAGTCGTCTTGGGCTAATGTAGCGAGCGGCGTTCCTCAGGGTTCTGTATTGGGCCCCTTGCTTTTTCTTATATATATTAACGATTTAGATGTCGGCCTAGTCAGTACAGTTTCAAAGTTTGCGGATGACACGAAGCTGGGTGGTAGGGCGATTAATGACGAAGATAGAGGTAAAATCCAGGAAGATCTGAATAAAATCGTTGATTGGTCAGTCACATGGCAAATGAGATTTAACGTTGATAAGTGCAAAATTTTGCATATGGTTCGCGTAACGGTAATTTTGCGTATAGTATGTCAGGGAAAGATTTAACAAGCGTAGAGCAGGAAAAAGATTTAGGAGTTATAGTCACTGGTGATTTAAAAGTAGCGAAACAAAGTACAGCAGCGGTCAATAAGGCGAACAAAGTGTTAGGTTTTATAGCTCGAAATTTTGAGTACAAATCGCGCGATATTATAGTTCCTCTTTATAAATCATTAGTTAGACCCCATTTGGAGTACGCGGTCCAATTTTGGAATCCGCATATGCGCAAAGATATAGACAAAATCGAAAGAGTTCAAAGGCGAGCAACTAAGATGATTCCGTCGCTTAGGTCAAAGTCGTACGAGGATAGGCTTAAGGAGTTAAAATTGACTACACTCGAGACTAGGAGGCTAAGGGGTGATCTAATCCAGGTTTTCAAAATTATGAATGGGTTCGATAACGTAGATAGAGATAGCTTTTTCGAAATATCTCAATACAATAGGACAAGAAATAACGGGTGTAAGTTGACAAGTAGAAGGTTCGAGACAGCAGTTGCCAAAAACTTTTTTACGCATAGAATAGTAATTAGTTGGAATAGTTTGCCGGTAGAAGTAATTAGTAGCACGTCTATAAACATGTTTAAAAATCGATTAGACGCATATGTTGATAGACTCGGTGTAGTTTAAGGTAGTAAAATTAAGGCTTTGTGGTGATAGATTCCACAGCTCAACACAAGTGTTGTGGGATATAGGGAGGCAGCATCTTGGGTTAAGGGATAGTCTCTGTCCTTACACACCCCATTTAAAGAGATTCCTCTGTCGAGCGGTGCCCCCGATAGTACTGTGAGGTATTGAAAAACTCATGATCTTCACTTGCCCCACAAACACCTTTAAATGGGAGACCCAAAATGGGTGCACACACATTTCTACATTACTGTACAGTCTTTACAGCCACACTTACACTTTTCCTCCTAAGTATATATATTGTAATGTATATGGTTGTAAATTTTGACTTGGTCCGCAATCGATATGGACCGTGACTTATTTTTCGTTGGCAAGGTACTAGTATTGACGGATACCGTAATGAAATTGACTGGATTCTTTGGATCTGATATATTTGCATGTCGGTTATAAATAGATATAGAGTGTAACATATTTGTGGATAGTAGTCTATTATGACTTGATCCTCTGGATCCAGAGATTCTATCTTTAGTTTTAAATCGATAATTAATTAGTTTTAAATTGATAATTATTTAGTTTGTAAAAATTGGTCGTTGCCAATGTACAGGCAGTTTTTGCATAAATTTCTTATGTTCTTGTGGTTCGGAACCCACGTAAAATTGTAGGTCCCCTCCGCCACCACGGAGGACATACACAATACACAATTACGAACACAGTTAGGTAGACCAGCCATGAGTGGATCCTAGGGTCTTTGTTGGTCTGAAACATTATAACATTATATATATAATATATAT